>JAOPHQ010000316.1:0-132500 GCA_030340625.1 Merluccius polli | reverse complement strand
TGTTTCTTTGGCTTTTTTGATCCACTGTCACAAACAGGGATTGTTATAACAAAAACACTAAAAGTAAAAAAAAAAGTGTTGCTTTTCCTAAATGACGTGTAGAAAGTTCTGGATCAAAAGTCAAGCAGCATTATACCATACATGTTTTAACATGCACAATGATAATATAATTTCCTCTGAGAATGTAAGTGTAGTCCACAGATTGTTCTTGCGCAAATAATTTTCCCAGCAACGTATTTTTTCTTTCACGTGAACTTTACCTCAATGGTCTGTATGGAAAATACTATTTGTTCAATCATATTAAAGTGAAAATAATAGGAGGCTTATTATCATCATTATGTCATAAGGTGAAAGATATACGGCCAATAGCTCTACATTGGTTTAGTGAATCACCCATAGCGATTGCATCTCATACACACACACCCACCCATACACACACTGGCCAAGTCTCTGAGCAACGTCAGTGCAAATGAATCCAACTTCAAATAGTTGTGATCCAATAATAAAGGCAACCAGTGCTACTTCCTAGAGGTAGGCAAGGTTGCCAGCACTTATTATCTCCCACACTAAATTCAACAATGCAGTAAGAATGAACAATGTAGTTATTATTTACCAATAACGATATCCATAATGAATAACTGCAAATTTACATTTTTCCGCTTATTAAGAGTATGTATGTAGGGGCAACATGAAAACCTGATAAGAACGACAAGGAGGGCATAGTTTGCCAGGTCGTGAGAGGGGTTTGAGGACTTCTGAGGGCATTTTGTTGGACGCTGAGAAGCTGGGGTTAATCGCTTTAAAACCAGTCATTAGGTGTTAAGAGGTATGCTTGTCTGCTTAAATTAGCCTCTGAGACAGATTGTGCTCGGTGACTTCGTCAAACCTCTCCTACCACGGAGGGGGGGGGGGGGCAATATTCACAAAGCAGAATTGTATTAAGCTATTGGTATACTCTTTGAGATATGTGATTTGAGCTGTTTTCATAAAACAACTCATAATTTACAATAGTCTCATATTGAGGATCATGAGCACAGGGACTGTCAACCGACAAAGGGGCAAGGGAGCTCGGTCATTCATTACAATACAAGAAAAAGTTAAATGACATTAATTATAATGAGTGTTTGATATAACTCTCAATATAAAAATACATCTCCATGTAATATATTCTAAGATGTCAAGCCATTGTACTAGTCTGCAATTAATCAAACAAAAGTTGCATATTCAGTCACCATACTCCTCTCCTGTAGAACTGCTTTCATCCTCGTATCATAAACCAGAAACCAATCATTCCCTTAGAAGATGGCAATCCATAGTAAAACCAAAATAGACATGTAAGAATAGATTAATTATTCTGATACAAGTCCAAAACAGTTTGATACTTTCTTCACAAGGTTACAGAACTCAAAACATTCGAACATTCTATAATTAATTTTGAAAAAAGAAAAAGAAATCACCAACGTCTTATTTTAAGAGTTGCCCATTATCATCATAAAAATGTCCAAAACATTCAAGGTGATGTCATTCTCCTCTCCAAAGTAATATCACCAAATACCTGCCAACATTTTTTGTAAACATTTACTGGAGCAGCATTAAGATCCTTTCTGTATGCTTCAGCATGCACAGCGGATCACATGTGTTGCCATGTTTTATCCATGGACTGAATGTGCTCTTTGGCCTTCATCCGTAGTGCTGCAATACTAGAACTCCTCTCGTCCTCCATGGGATACTTGTCGTTAAAGCTGGGCGGACACTGGTAGGGAGGCGGGGGCATTGACTGCATACCCTGGACCATCCCAGGCGGGGTGTTCAGGAAGCCGTGGCTGGAGTAGGAATGCTGTAGGCCTTGCGGTGGGCCCATGAACCCAGGCATGGTGTGTAGAGGTGTGGAACTGGGCATGGGCGAGGCCAGCCAGGGATCCAGGGGCATGGTGTTGGCCATTGGCCCCACGCCGGAGGGCATTGGGGGCCGGTTGAAGGAGAGCATGGGGGAGTCGTGAAGTTTCATGGTGCTTGTGTCTATTTTTTCTTGACGCCTCCACTTGGCTCTGCGGTTTTGGAACCAAACCTGGGCAGAGGGCAAAGCAGTGATCAACTCTGAATAACTGAACGCTTGACAAACATGACTCATGCAATAGTGCACTATTCTGTCCGCTATGCCACGAAGAGCGTCCTTACCTGAACACGGACCTCTGGCAGGTTGACCTTCATAGCCAACTCCTCCCGGCTGTAGACGTCTGGGTAGTGGGACTTCTCAAAGGCTCTCTCCAGCTCATGGAGCTGATAGGTGGTGAAGGTGGTGCGGTTTCTCCGGTGCTTCTTCTTAGGGTGGTCTTCGTCTTTAGCCGGTTCTGGGGACCCCTCATTGTCATCTAAGTCCTTCTGAGGGTCACTCACCTGCCCCTCGCACTTGTCACTGGAGAAAAGGCTTGACTCTGCAATCACAGAGGAACGCAATGAAAACCATATTTGCATTATGTTATTAAGATCCTCATGTAAAACACAAGTGAGTATGTTGAAGAGAGTTTCTGGGGATGAATGACATGGACTGTAAAGCACTTAATGGTTTTGTCCCACCCCCATAACCTAAAATGCTAGAACAGGAAGGTTGCATTCTCATCCCTTTGTAGATAATAGAGCATTTCATTTACAAATGCTAAATTCAGTCATAATCAAGAGTAAGTTGACTCAAGCAGACCTATGACACACTCAGTGGGCTGACTGAACCTTAAATAACCACCTTGTTGAGTCACTCAGTCATAGCTCCACGGTGGTGGCATGTTCGCAGAGCTTTATTCTTTTGCATATTGATGGGCGTACAACTGCAACGATTAGTCAATTAATCGATTGACAGAAAATGAATCAAATCAATTTTGTATAATCGATTAATCGTTATGGTCATTTATCAAGTACACATACCAAACATTTGCTGCTTGATGCTTCAGAAAGCCGAATGTTTGGTTCACGGATCATTATAAAAGGAATAAATCACTTTGGACTCTGCAGCCCTAAGTACAACCTAATCCTTATTTATAGTATTCCATTGTAGTCTATGATAGGTAAATTACTGGTAAAGTAAACAAATGAAAGTGGATGGTAGTGGCACAATGGCTGACACTAAAATGACAAGCAGCAGGGTTCCTCTTGTCTCTATTCAAGAGAATAGTGGCCCGGTCAGGCTTGCCATGGTCTATTGGCCAAGGAAAAGCAAACAACACTTCTTTCATCTCATATAACCATCACGTCGGTCATGCTTGCAACCACAGAACTGGATATAGCTTCCATCATTTGCATGGTGATAGATTCAAAACATTTCTCTGTATGTGCTTCTCTGCCATGCTCATACCAATCTATTTGCATATACTATATTGTAGTACATTTGTTACCCTAGGGCCTTGATCCTCATCCAGCCTTGTGTCTCATTGTCTAGGTCTAGGCCTAGGCTAGCCAGCCGGCTAGTCTAGTGGTTGGGGTGTTCGACTCCCAGCTGAAAGGTTCTAGGTTCGAACCCCAAGGTCCACAATCTATCTCTCTGCATTTCTGAGCAAGATGCTGCTACCTCAATCATAACACTACTACTTCACTTAGCATATACTTTAATTTTTAATAAGTAGTAAATGCTTTGTTCATTCAGCTGAAAAGTTAGGGGTAGGAATCTGTAAAAGTAATGCTTTGGAAGTGAACATAGGTGAACCCACCAGCGGATGAGCAACAGCATTAAAGCCTTCCAAATGGCATCTTTCACTGAAATCTTCCCTTGCGAGTAATCCGACCAAGACATATGCTACTTGTTAAACCTGTAAATCCATGCCTAATCTAAGGGTACGCATCCCGATTGTCAATTCCAAGAAATATATTAGCTAAAGAAATGGTCTATGTATTGTTGGTTTACAATTATGCAACACTGAAATACATCACAATCTCCTTTATAAAACGTAAGAACTGATGGTTGTTCAGGATCACATTCATATCCCCCAAAACCGAGTGAGTGTGACGTAACCTCCAAACTCACTTCAACATCATGTGTAAAAAATACACATGAAGCAGCGTTTTTTTGTGCAGTAGGTCTTCTGACTGTTTGAACCTCTCTAAAATATGTTTGCTTGACTCCTAGATTGCATCACATTCTATGTTAGTGAGAAGTGAATGATTCTATGATCAGCACCAGAGAAAAGTTCTGCTACCACAGATTCAGTAGTATTTATTGATAGTTAGCATAGGCAATGTAAAACTATGCTAAACCTGTTATTGTAGCTGGAATGTTAGCTTGATATCAAGCTTGATACAGAGATGGGTAATAGTTTTAATATGGATGCCTGATAGTCATTTTAGTATGGATGCCCTCATATTTATGGCAAGTGATTTTTTTTTGACATTTTAGGATAAAGATAGGACAGGCCTACATTTAAGAATGGCATCCGAACATCTGCAAAATGTTGTGTAGGCCTACTTGTGCAATTACATATAACCAATCACTAAACTTTCTATTCCTCTTTTCCAAACATTGCCTCATCATGTTATTCCTCCACAAATGTTGCTGTTATATCTGTTAACTAGTTATATATCTGTATAACTAGTTAACATTGTACAAAATCTTTGCTAAAGGCATGGATATAGCCATAACTAAAGGAGATTCGTCGTCATACATCATAGATTCATCCTTTCACAATGTAATATAAGCTCTAAGTGTGTCTGGTAGACTTGTCAATAGGGTTCCAAAGGATTTCCTATTTGTTGTTGTGTGTTAAATGGTTAATTTTATCCATGTGTTCGAGTAGTACCACAGTTAATGGAGGTGTGTGTTTTCCACTCACCATCGAAAGTGGAATGCTGTGTGCTGTCGCCCAAGTCCGAAAGGTGTCTGTATGGATCAGAAGATGCCTGCTTCTCAGAGTCTTCCTGGTTCCCTCCGTTCACCGTGTGGTGCTGAACTTCCCCTGCGCGTTGGAGCAACGGGTCCTGGTCTTTACTGAATCCCAGTATCACGTCGATGCTGTGGACCCGGCCTCCACCGCTCGACCCCGCACCCTTCGACATGTCGTAGTTGTCCATGCAACCGTCGTCCACCATTCCAAGGGTATCCATTGACAAATGCATCCGAGCCCCCTTGAGACACTCTTCCTCTTCACGTTTAGAACTGAAAATTATTGAAATTAATGTTTTGATGAACAATAAATTGCCACCAGGAGGCAGGAAGTGCAGCTTTTCCAGGGTTCAGTGGTCTGTCGTCGCTGGTCAGGGGTTGTGCGTGAGGCCTAGGGGAAGGGATGAGTTCCTCCAATCTCACTTAAGAAAAGTTGAAGCAAAAATGTCCAAGACTTTATATTGTTAGCTGCAGTAGGGAGATAGCAGGAAAAGGAAAGAAAAGTCAGAAATCTGTCTTATAAAATTGTAAAGAAAAATGGAATGTAAAGAAAACTCGAGTCACAAAAATAATGACTTGTATGATCTCCAAGATCACTAAAATGTTGTTTTATGATTGGCATCATTGTGTGGTTCAATGGTTAAATATTACTGTGGCTAGCATATCTTTACATACGTTGTTTTTTTATATAGTTTAAAGATTAATCCAGTGTATTCTTGTAATAGACAATATTATAAAAATAAATATAAACAAAAAAATGATAATTATGCACAAAACAAACAATTTATATACCAAATTAAGTCAAGATGATGAGAGAGCTTCTTCAGAAACCTGAACACCATTATAATTACATTTTAACATTTAGTATTCTATAAATCAGAAAGCAAATCAATTACATGAAAAACAAGCAAGCTTTGTTCCAAGTCACCAACATATCTGAAACACAGGCAAGGTAGATAACTTACCCTCTATCACGTTGGCGCTCCAGAGGCTAGGCTGTGTGCATGTTGACTCACTAGTCCATAAGTAGACAAATGACAGCCAAAGACACTTGGGGTAGCTACTGTAGGCACTTGCTACTCCCCCATTAAGTCCTCGAAAATCCCCTGCGCCCAAGTGAGCAAAGGAATCACTGTTGGACCCCCTGTCTAACAACCTGATGGAATGTCTTTCTCAGTGGACAAAACTCTCCTTTAACCACACGGGACACCAAAAGCTTGCAGGGCAGTGGATGTAAAACCAAAAGGGTTTAAGAGGTTTATTAATTGGACTCCTTCCCCTTTAAGAATGATTGACGGTTGTTTTCTGGTCAAGTAATTGCTCCAAATGTGCCCTGCATTCAGACCACAGAGGGAGGCCATCGCTAATGAAGCCTTAACAAAACTTTCTTTCAAAAAATCTATTGTCCGAAAGATAATGGCTCGTACTGAGAATTTTCGCTAATCCCTTCATTATAGACAATGTAAGAGGGGGGGAAAGACACAGAGATGGACTCTAACTAGAATGTCTACACAAAGTAAAGACTTGTATTCATACAAACAGTTGTATTCAAACAAATCCTGCCTTACATGCACCTCCACGTTTTGAAGTGCAGTACAACATTCGGGCAAAACAGCAGAACTGATTGCTCATTGTTTCCTCAAAGCGTTTTATTTATAGACATGTCAAACTTAAGAACTACTTTGAAGAGTGCTAACTTTTGATAAATTCACGTGCCTTGCTGGTGATTTGGGTCTAAATGGCACAGAGTTAAGTACAGAATGAATCAAATAAAATACAGCAGAATTGTTTCTTTTTTATTTGATTTAAAATCACAATTTTTGTTGTTGTCTCAAGATGAATGGTATGAAAATATACCATTTGGGAAACATTGGGAACATTGTGTACATGGAGAGAGGATTCAAGACTTTAACTTCATGTTCATATTCTAACAATAAGCTGTAGCTCTTGGGGGGCTTTGGTGATATAGCACACGTACGCCTCTCCTGTACTAGCTGCAATGTTCAAAGCTGTGGCAGCCAAGAGTCTCAGAGATCAAGCCTGTCCTTAATGAGCCTAACGACTTCACTTCCTGTGACATCAACCCATTTATCTGAAGCTAAACGTAGTCCGTTATCGTCATACATGCCAACCTTGAGCCCTCAAAAATAGGAAGATTTTCCAAAACCACCACAGGAGTCCGGGGAAAAAAATCAATTTCACAGACTTAATTTCCTGCATTCTAATTAATTTTTAAGGGTTTGAATCACAAAATAAGACGCAGACAGACAAAATAAAATAATAATAATAAAAACAATATTATTTATATATATATATATATATATATATATATATATATATATATATATATATATATATATATATATATATATATTCATTATTATTATTATTATTATTATTATTATTATTATTATTCATTTTTTATACCTGTTTTAGAAGTTGTCTGATAACTGTATCATAATTAGTCATTTGAATCATGTGCTGTGTGTGTGAAGGCTGTTCTGAAATCACCACCGGACATTATTGGGACGGCCCATCTAGAGACACTGCAGTCAGGTAAGCAACATTACAGAGATGATTGCTAACTCATTAAAAAGACACCCTGAACAGGCCTCCAATGCCCAAGTGAGCTCAATGAGCTTGATGGCAATGGGTTAAATGACTTGGAGTTAGGGTTAGGATCCTTTGGTTGTTCCAAATAATGTTCTCTACAAAGCCCATGGGTGATGAGCTTGGTTGCAGAATGAAATTAATGGCTTAAGAGGGGCACCTTTAGTATGGCTTTGCTGCTGTTGGCATGCTGTTGGCCATAGGGATATGGTGGCTTAATGAAATAAATGGATTGTTCCCTGGTTTGTCTTCTTTTGTATGAAACAAGCAAATATTGTGTGTATATATATATATATATACACTGTATATATATATATATATATATATATATATATATATATATATATATATATAGTAGAGATAACAAACAGAAACAAAAAGAAAATCCAAACATCTTTTAGAATATGATTTTTATGAAAGAAAAAAAACAGACAGACGAAAATATTATTTTTACCTTGGAAAGTTGTCTATTTTATGTCAACTCTCCTCTCTGCAAATGTTCATGTCTTGTATGTTCTCCGTGTTTGCAAGAGTCTCAATGCTAACGAGTCAGGCCAATTAGAGAATAAACAGTAAATAGTGTAGTTGTGAGCAAGCATGCTCATTTTTTTTAGAGGCTATATTTCAGATGCACACTTCACCTATCACACAGTAAAGTACAATGAAGTTAGTCATGGGAAGGTCTGTTCTCTCATGTGACTGACTTGCATAAGAAGATCCCTACATCGCTACAAGAGCTTTAATGCACCAATGTGAAAACATTTGGTGAAGGAAGTTAATAATCATATTATCACATTATTATATTAAGGCTGCCCCTCTTTTCGTTTTCCCCCCATTATCCTAATTGAGTGCAAATTGGTTAAGATGGTGCAGCGTAGCTATCAAGCCTCTTAGTTTTATCAGATGACAGGTTAATCCGCTGTGATCCTATTAGGAGGAAGGCCGCTAACGTCTAAAGGAGCTGTGTCAGCTTACAGGGGGAAAGGGGGTTGGGGAACAGCATGGGCGCGAGGAAGAGGAAGAGGAAGAAGGAAAGGGGCTGAGGTCATGTGATCAACCGAACTGAGGGGGTTGTGTCACAGGCAATTAACAGTTGTCCTATAACAGTGTCCTGTACTGCTGCGTAAAGTATACGTATTAATAATTTGAAGGTGAATTAATAGTATTGTTCTTTTTTACTAAAGATATTATATTGTAGCCAAAATGTAAATTATATCAATTAATAAACTAAAATATTTGATTTAACACTTGCTAGTATATAGAGGCGTGCTTGGGCATATGTTCCCATAATTGATATGCTAATATAGTATACCATTTTTGACTACTGTTAACGTTGAGCTGATCGATAGCCACAGAGTTGCTAGCCCATGCTTATCGACCTTATTGCTGAGGACCTATAGGTGAGTTTGATTATCACTTAATCCCATGCTTTTGGCCTCATTAGCAGAGACAAAACCCCTTGAAACATGTCAGTTCTTTATCTTTTAATCTTGCAGTTTGTCACAACAGCCATCAACTAGTAAATACTCCCCCAGCAACTGCTCAGATTAGATTAGATTAGGTCTAACCTCCAATGACCCGGCCATGTTTTACTGATCATTCAACTGCACGTTTTGTTGAATCTTTAGATTTTGTTCAATTTTACCGCCAAAAAAAATCGGAATATGTAAAAACAATAACTCTATAAGTCATTTTATAGAGGGAAAATCCCCATAATGGTCATGTTGAAAATATTACATTCATAACTGTCATATTGGACACATCTACTGCATTGGCGCAGTCAGTTAGCACATGAAGCATATTTTCAATTGGAGTCAGTTATCACATTTAGTCTCAATCTGTGCATCGACACACTCCTCGTGATCATTTTCTTGAATTTCCTGGAGGTCCGTACAGTGTTCACATCACGGTGCACTTCTCCTCGGCAGCCTGCTTCACCTCTGTCATGGTGGTCTGGGCCTTGGTTTTCAGTGCGTCCACGTCCATGTTTTGAATCTTCCCAAGAAAGGAGTCGTTGGTCTCCTCCTCTTCCTCGTCTTCCTCCACCATCTTTGCAAGGTCCTCCGGGAGGTCAAGATCATCCCCGGCCATCTGAACCGTTGCATCATCTTGAGCGCTCTATGATAATAATATATAGTCATCAGTACCGGTGTAATTGTTTTAATTATTAGTTATTATTATAAATAATAATTAGTTAACAATAATAATCATTATTATATGATGATATGAATTATAGTTATATAATATAATTTATATTCTAATCTTTTATTATTATTATTATTATTATTATTATTATTATTCTCGGTTTCAACAGTTCTGTGAGATGTCATTTAGAAAATGAGAGATTCTATGAATTACAAAAAACAACAACAACAAGGGCCCCTTTACATCTGGAAGTCTGTATTTGTCTCTCAGTGCCACTCTCAGATTGGCCCTCTCAGCCTTCTTTGTGGCAAACTCCTTATCCCGTTCAATTCTGCATTGGAAAGAGTGGGAAGCAAGCAGTCACTGAAAATACATTGTTCAGTACAGGCAGTTGAAAATATACAATGGTTTAGTGTTGGATATGAACCTCACCAAAACTTACAGTAGGATCAAATGTTTTGTTAATTTGCACTTTTGTCCATCAAGTGCACATAATGCAACCAACACCCAGTTCAAAATGTATAGTTTTGTAAAATTATTAGTGCAACAACTGAACAAATGAAAACGATAACATTTTGCTTACAACTGAAATACTACCTTTAATTGCCGGGCTATGTATTTAATTTAACCATAAACATACACCCCCCAAAAGCACTCACAAAGGCAGGTACAATTCCTTCAAGGTGTTGGCTTAATTGCTTTTCATGAAACCAGAACCACTGTATAGAGTGGTTTAGCATCTGGCTGGCATTTGCGTCTCGCATCCCAAATTAATCTGCGTTCACCTTGCCTCACTTTGACTTTCCAAGAATGTCTATGTGCCGCTACGTCCATCCTAACTGATGGAGCCACAACAGACGGCGAAAGCATTAAGAGGTTAATAGGGAGACAGGGAAGCAGGTGGCCATCTTCTAAACCCTCTTGGAAAGCTCAGTGTCTTAGCAGCCGTTTTACCACCTCACACTAATGTTGTTAGTTTGGTGTGGCAAAACACACACACATGTTGTGATCTCAATGACCCACTTCACCAGATGTATCTAATTAGTTTGATTAACTCCACTTGCTGGGCTGTTGTGATTGGTTTAAAGGAGATTGCCAATTGTAAAAAAAAATAATAAATTGATTTAATTTGAATATGGCCCAGTGATCTTGAATGGTCTGCATTAATGAGTATCTTTTACCGAAAGTACTGCGTGGTGCTGTGGGTTTATAATTTAGTGTACTAACATTTAGTCGGTCTATACAAGGAACGGTGCATAATGATAAGATGTATTTTTTGTAACTTAACTAAATAACTGATGAATGACAAATGTTGATGAGATGCCAACTATAACTGATCATATTACTGATTAAAATGCTTACATACTACTAAATGAATAACTGCTTCAGTATTGCAGTTCAGCTGTGCACTGTCAGAGGGAAAGCCTGCTCAGGGTACCGACGGAGAGTCAAATGAACAGACCCTTTTCACAGTGGTGTCGTCGCAGGACAAACACAGGCGTCCCTTATCGCAGTCGTTATGCGTCTGCTACTTTTATGCATCTGGGCACGGGTATAGACTTATCTTCACTAGATTAGTCTACTACCTGTGCCCTGGTTCATAATTAGTGTTATGAGCGGGTCTACTGCTACCACCAACCTGGCTTGACCCGGTCACTCAGAGGAACCTCAGAAAGCTTCCCCTCCTGGCTACCTACTGCACCTAAACTGTGGGATAAGCTCCACATTCAGCATTCATCTTAACCCAAATCTGTTTTAAGAGTGCTGCGCTCCCTTTACTGGCTGAGATTACTGAAGCTTCAGCCAGAGCTGCGAGACGCAATATACGCCCTGCAATATCTGACCCGTGACATGTTTCGTTTTATCCAGGGACTAAACGAGGAAAAGTCGCTCAATGCTCAGAGCATACATTTATATTTAAAAAGCATTTTGATAAATCATAATACAGAATAGGCTACTTGCCGGTGTGTAAAGTTTGCCTGCTTCCTGCCCCTGAATCCCCACCCAGTAGAATAAACTACCCTGAACTAGAATTACTTAATTATGCAAATGATACAAATTGCACTAGGCCTTCAATATTTTTAAACAAATATTTTGTAAAAAATAATTTATTATGACCTTGTGACATGTGTCCCAGCATATGTTAAAAGTATGCTATCAGTCATAATTCAAGAAAATAATATTAATCTTGACAAAATAATTTCACACCTTCCTTTATAATGTGAGGTGTGATATTTTAATAACTTAAAGTAAGAATACAAAGTTATTTTGTTTGTTTAACGGTGCACAGACCAAGAAGAGGGTTATGTTTAATGGTGTCTTCTGGAATCTAGCCTGCAATGAGACCTATCATACCCCATCCCTTACTCATCTACTCAGGCTAATTTGAGATCCAACTAAGCAGAATAAAGCCTCACCTAAAGCTTCCTTCTTAGCCGGGCTTCCTTCCATTGATGTCACACACACGTCATGGGTAGACAAAGCACACCTTTGCCTGTACACAAACCCCCCGCGGCCTGGCCCATATTTAACTGTAAACGGACATCATCCGCACATAAAGGTTGCTGATGCCGTTCGGTGATAATCTGTCCGGTACCTACTTGACACGGTGACATAGTTCCGTTTGTAAAAATACAAATGATCCATTCTGCAGAAGCAGCTGTTGCGTGGGTTATCTGTCCCATAGAAAGCCAATTCAGCTCTCGAAGTTCCCCTCTGGGATTAACATAGCACTGTCTTATCTTATCTTATTTACCAGGAGATTAGAATTCTGTTTTTCATTTGACATTTTAATAATATGTAATATTATACATGCCGCTCCCTAGCACTTTAACCTGCTCAGTCATTTGGTTAATTGATTGAACGATTATTGACTGGCATGCAGTAGCAGTTTGAGTCATTATTAACAATTTTGTAGTAGGCCTTCGAGCTTTTGCTTTTCATGGCAATACGAGGCAGGTTTAATTAATTAAATTAAGCAAAGATTATAGTAATTCCCTGTGCTGTGTATTAAGGTTTTATGGTTCATGCATGGCATAGCGCAGTGTGACAACGTTGTGCAGACACATCCTAGCGTACTAGCATTCTTTATCTATTGTTGTTAAAGTAGGACAGGCAGTTTAATAGATAAATAGCTTCATCGAAACAACATCTCTAAACGATGTAAAATAGATACATCTCTCCACCTCTAAAGCGACACAGAAGGTCAGGATCAGACCCCATCAGTTCATGGGGATTTTAATCATCATGCTTTCCTAGTCAATGTATGTTACTTTGAGTAAGGCCTGGAAACTTTTTTCATTCAACATGGATGTAGAGAACATTAATCTGTTACTTAAATCTACTCACTTCTCCTCTATCAGTTGCCTCTGGTAGTCCTCAAACTCCTCCCGGGACATGCCTTTAGACTCTGGCGTTTCCTTCCCGCCCGCACCCGCCCCAGCGGCCTCTTTATCTCCTCCACCCGTCATGCTGGTCAATTTATCCCCCAGCATTTGTTTCACGAGGAACGCCATATCTCGGTGGTTCGGCTAGCTGTGTGGGTTTGTGAAAGTCCTCCAAAAGGGGCTGCAGGTTGGTCGCAGAGTCGCAATGGAAGGATGGGGACAATCTTGACAATCTCCGAGCCACGACTTTCGGGTAGTCTTCAAAAATGATTAAACTTAAACTTATTAAACAAGTTAAGTTGTTTCAAGTTTCAGCTACTTTATGGACAAAACCTGCCTGCTATGCTAGCATACCAAGTGGTTATTGTCTGTCAGGTTTAGGAGATGTGTTATGTGTATGAATGCATTATGGCCGAAGTAAAACGGCTCAAAGGCTTAGCTCATAATTGGCAGCCAACTTACAATTGACAAGAACACCATGTAGATGATGAAAGCCTTTAGCAGTCTAAAACATGTGCCCTGCCGTGTGACCATAGATAATTCAACTTAAAGGTGCTATAGGTAAAAATTGAGAGTTGTAAAGAGAGAGAGCAGAAGATTGAAAAAAAAAAAAAAAAAAACTCCCTCCATCGCTGCTCCCTCCCTCCCTCCGTTTCTCAGCCATTGATTGTGGAAGTGTTGCATTCACGCATCTGTGGTTGACAGGAAAGATAGATTACTCTAACCAATTACAGAAGAAATGGCCTGATTGTGTGGTCTAAAATCTAAATTTTCTTATACAGAGGCAGGCGCAGAACAGATATTTTCACTGAGCATTTCACCCATTAATAGCTGAAGGATGGCTATGTCATTTTTAATAAACTACACTCAAATTATAATTCTTATAAACCAAGATTTTACCCTCAGTTCATGGATTATCAATGAGTAACGATGAAGCACACTTAATATGTGCAGTATAATTTGGATCCATGTTGTTGTTGGGAGGATATATCCATTTATTGGAAATGGCAAGAAGGTGCAAGCCGAGCAGATGTTACATGCTGCCATGACAGCTCTCTCCTGAGTGTGTGGTGATAGCTGGTTTATCCTGGGTGCCATGATTGCTCTGCACCACAGGTGTGCAGCCCCACCCAACCCAGAGTCTAATCAGTCAGACTCAGGCCAGGTGAGGCTGTAAACCAGCTATCAACCACACACTCCACAAAAACATTATATTACTATATCAATAAGGCTCTATTGGTCCCCAGGATGAAATTCACAAGCTACCCAGCAGTTTGTGAAGTAATATGCAAATATATAAAATATATATAAAACAAATAAAATGAGCTCCACCTTGACCAGCTGCAACATTAAAGTGATGAACACATTAATGCATCAATAAACATAATCCAATAATATAATATAATTATTCGGAAATGGGCCATTCTGCATAATGAGCACTTTTACTTTTTGTAATTAAAGTAGGCTTTGAGGCTAATACTTTTGTACTTTTACTTAAGTAACATTTTTATTGCAGGACTTTGTAACATTGTGAGTATTTCTACAGTGTGGTATAACTACTTTGACCTTAAAAGTAAGCCTACTTCGTTCACCACTGCCTAAACGGAAGCCCTTTAGAATAGGGTGCCCCTCCACACCATCCCCTTGGCTTTCCATCAGCAGCCGGTCTGACAAGACACCTCTGACACGGGGTGACCCCTCCTCCTCCCGCTTGTTGCGTTGTGTCTCCTGTCTGTGGAACAGTAAGCTTGGTGGGATTAAGATGTTTAAATTGTCCACCTTCATTATGGATCCGAGCCAAAGTGTGACGATTGCTCATGCCAATGGGTTTCAAGGGTTCCTGAAGGCAAAACGAGTGAACATACCACACAATGATAAATGGAACAGAACACTGTGTTAATTAAACGACAACGCGTCTTTACTCACCCTGTTTGACCCGACAAGATTTCATTGTCTAGCAGCCTGGCTGAGTGGCAGACGGATTAAGGCTTTATCTAAAACAGTGCTCTTTTCCACCACCTAGCGGGGGTTAGTAAACATGGACATTAGAAAAGTGATGTGACCGAGTAGCTCATCATGCAGAAAACACGTGGCGAGGGAGAGAGAGAGAGAGAGAGACAGAGACAGAGACCCCTGAACCCCAGGACTCCTCAGAAAGGGTAGGCAGTGGCAGCAGGTGCGATTTACCAATCGTAGTCAGTTCCCACCCGACGGGGATGACTTCATCCCAGCAGGATTAGAGAGAGCCTGAGGCGGGTGGGGGGGTTGGAGTAGAGCGATCGAGGGACTGGGCGAGAGAGAGAGAGAGAGAGAGAGAGAGAGAGAGAGAGAGAGAGAGAGAGAGAGGGGGCGGGGGGGGGGGGTCACTCATCAAGAGATATCTGTGCTCTCTCGGTGGCTCAGTTGATGTGACATATCTTCCGCTGCACAGAGGATTGTGGGTCAGAATAGCCAGAAAAGCATGCTGGCTTGCATACTGCAAAATGTGACCGGATGTAGTAGGACATCCTATTTTTGGCATACTGCATTTGACATACTATCTATTTGGACATAATACATCTTTTTTGGCATACTAAATAGTATGGTAGTATGGGTATTGGAACGCAGCTTACATCTGTAGTCCCCCTCCCACATACACACACAAACACATGTGACACTCACCACACATGCGTGGCTTTTTTTTCTGGAGGTGTGTTCGTCTGATGCCATGCGAGTATGACTACTGTCATACTCAGCTAGGACTGGTACAATGTGTGTGTGTGTGTGTGTGTGTGTGTGTGTGTGTGTGTGTGTGTGTCTAGTCTAATAATAAATAATAACAGCGTTGCTGTGGCACAGTGTGGGACAAGACAACTGTCAAATTATATCTATCATTGTACCCATTATCACTATGATGAAAAGAAGAAGAACAATAAAACAGAGCTAACTTAGCATTAGCACCGGGGTCTATATATTTCAGTCCTTGATCTCAAGGAGGGAAAAATAATGTCCATATTTCCAAGACAGCAAGCTCACATTACCTGAATTTTCGGCCAGCAGTCCTACTATGTTATAGCAGAACTTCTGGGGGGAGACTGCACAAGAATTTAGATATTAGTTTTTCTCAATCGCTTGGATGCATTTCCTGAAACTCTAACCTCATTCTCAAAACTGCAGTAGAACAATTTCTCATAACACTATACCAGCAGTGCAAACGAACCGTTAACTGTCAAGATGATACCCACATGTGTCAAAACACAGAGTCAGTCAATCTCTACAACAATGTCACCAAATGTATAGCACGTTCTATCATTGTGTAAACCCTGACACTCAAAATGTTAAATATTTGCATCAAAATTGGACAGACTGTACAGTGTTGCTCTCAATGTAAAAGATTGTTTGGACACAAATATGACTGGGCTGGCGATCATACACCTTCCACCTCCATGCTGAAAATAATTCTTCAATTGGACTGAATGCAGGCCTTCTCTTTTGTACGTAACGCTCATTGTATAGTGTTTTGCATGCAATGATTTACCCAATGGACAACTGTGTTAATGCGAGCGGGAAACGTATATAGCCGATGCAAAAATGCATCAGAATGACATTACACATTTGGTAATTGTGTCTAAGCGATTGAGAAACTGTAGGCCAGCCTAATCCAACCCAGCTCTGCCTATTTCCATGTCAAACCATGACAGCACTTGGTGTGGAGTGCTTACTGTATATATTATTTGTACTTATTTTATTTCATTTGGGAGTGGTGTGCTGATATATTTCTTTGATGTATTTTTTTTTTTAAATGTGTGCATGGTGTGCTCAAATATTGTATTTATTTATTTTACTTGAGAGTGGTGTGCTCAAATATTTTAGATTTTTTTTATTTTCTCTTCTTTTATTTGCTCTTTATTTGCGTGGCTCATTTTTTTTCGTTTTGAGAATACACGGCTAACTTAGACATTAGTATGACAGACATTCGTTTAATCTCAAGCTGCGTCTTGCATTTGCAAGATGTTTTTGAACACTGTATATAGTTGTAAATAAATGCCCACAATTGGAGTTTGATTTATCTCAAGCCTCTGCCAACTCACTTATATGGTCTTGACTGCTCCGAGGTCAGTATAACACATAGTCTATCTGCGTGCATGGCGAAGCGTCTCAGACACAAGAACGAACGCAGAGTTATTTTATTTTAGTGTTGGGCCTATATATTCTACAATGTTGGAGACATATTTGTTTGAGAGACAATGCAATGCCCTCAAACAATTATATACAAAACATGTGTCCATGCTCAGCTCACGGTATTGAAGGCAAATATTTATTCATGTCTAGGCTGTTGCCTCTGCCGACTTATTTTGTTTTGCTTGCACTGTCCATTTGCTTGGTTAAACTGTTTGGTTAAACCTTTGCCCACTGGTTTCACAACAGTTTTTCGGAAAGTCATGTGTGTGTGTTAAATCACATATCATTTACCTTGCTTCTCTTACTCTGTTACCAACCTCTCTTCCCATGTTGCTTCCTCACTCCTTTTGTTCTCCCCTTGATTGGCTAATGGATGGCGGCTGCTTCAGCCCCACACCTGCAAGCAGCAAATAGAAAGGTATCTACGTTCTGAAACCATGCCCAGGCTTCTCCTTTGGGCTGCATCATCACAGTGTTTACTGCACTGTTTCTGTGTTTACCAGCTGATAAGTGACTTTTAGTTTGTGAAATCGTCAGCAATGATTAACTGCTGTGGCTTTATAATATTCCCTGGGCTGAACACATCTGCAGTGAGATCGCTGAATGGAAACCAAAATGAGCTCAAGAGATTTTGCTGTTGTTATTCTGATTTGGTTTACTGTGGCGGTAAATGGTAAGACATTTCATTTAGTAAGTCATTGTGGTTTTATTGTTGTTTTCCTTTTTACAACTTAAACAGGTAATGTTTTGTCTGTCTGTGTACTTTCTTTTTTTTCTCATTCTTTTTTTAGCAAGTAATCCCAATAAATGCCCACCTCCTACATTGGCTGACGGTTATGTTGTCCCTGAAAAAGGAAGCTATGTCCAGAATGAACAGCTGTCTTATGCCTGTGAGACTAGTTTTGAACCTGCTGTGGGTGTTTGGTGGGCCATAAGTACATGTACCAATGGCAAATGGACCCCTGTGCCAAAGTGTAATGCAGGTAATTTTTGTATGTGTCCTATGGGATTTGTCTGGTATCCTGTCCCACATGGTACTCTAGCCATTAAGATGTTTATATGGGACAGTCTGATATCTAAATCATAGTATCTATGTTGACAAATAATGTGTCAACATACTACAAGGTGGGTGAGGCAATCTTGATTAGTTGCAAAGAAGGCTATAACCTGAAAGACACTGACCCAATTTGTCAGAAGGGGCTCTGGGTTCCACATCCTAGCTGTGAAGGCAAGTCACATGATCGGAAAATAAAAAAGATGAATACAAAAATAAGAAAAATGGCCTTATTTTAATATATTTAGTATAGTAAGTGAACATGAAAATGGAAACTGGACTTGGTTTTATTAGACCAGCTATGCAAAGAAAAGATGACCCTGTCTAAAAAGCCACAACATTTTTTTTAAGTAGGCCTGCACGTATCCCTTCCTGAATCAAGATTGCATTTTAAGGGCCCACATTGTAGCCCTCTGAAACGGATACAATTCAAGAAAAATGACCACCCATGTTAATCATAACCCAGTATTAAGTATAGTGTTTGTTTTGAAGCAATTGAAGTTGTTACTTGTCTAACTATATGTAGTATGCTATGTTTCTGTTTAAAGAGCGTTAGCTGAAAAGACTTTGTGCTGAACTTTACAACATAATTGTTAACACAGTATTGACAAATCACTAAATGGGACACTGTAACTTGTCATATCTTCTCTATTACACAGCCCTACTACCTCCCACAGTCCCAACCCAACCGATGACTGTACCAAGTAAGTAGCATACCTGTACTTATAAAAGTTCATCAGTATAATACTACTAAAATGAAGTCCAAGTAGCTCAAATCTATACTTTAAGTACAGTACTTCTCTTAAAGTAGGCCGATGTGGACCCATACTGCATATACTGAATGGTGAAGCCAAAATCAATAGGAACAGCATAACGTACACATGCAAGGCTGGCTACAGGCCTACAGGCTCTGATACTGTGCTCTGCTTCGGGACTGGAAAATGGTCCACACCTCCAGTTTGCAATGGTTAGTAGAAAATCACCTTTTCTTTGTCTAACTACAGTGTCTGTAGTGAGTTTCAGTTGAGTTCCTCTTTTTTGAACGAGGGATGTTGAGAAGACATTTTGAATTTCTGAAATATGTTGAACTTTAGAACAAACTACTATTTTATATTTCCTACCCTACATGGTGAAACTCTCTACTTATTTTCATCTTTATTTTACAGCCGTTTCTCATGGCAGAGCTCCATCTACTGAAGTACAGCGAGCTCCAAGTAAGTTGGTACAGTCTGTACCACCCAAGATATCAACCATTACTCAAAACCAGCCTTAACAGCCCTCATACACCCAGAAGAAATATGTGGTGGCTTTCAGCCAGTGGTGGATAACACACTTTACCCATATCCGACCACGTATCCTATACGCTATGCTTGTTCTCGTCAAGCAAAGTATTATATATACAGTATAAAGTACATATAAATTATACTTGAGTACCAAAGGTAAAAGTATGACCTTATGTTTTGATGTAGGGAAATTCGATTACGAACCTGTTGGTTAAGTGTTGATGATCTAGTTCTCTTAAAGGAGGGATGTTGACTTTCTGAATTTCTGAAAATATTTAGAACTTTGAAACAAACTAATTCAAAATACTGTGCGTGAATGGGCGTGGTTTAGCGCCATCAGCGGACAGGCCCCCAGCGTCTCAGAGCAGAGAATAATGCTTTTTTTTCACGACCTTTAAACCTAATTTTAGATATATGGTGACTTTTTAAGTCATTCAAATTTAGCTGGATGTTTTAAAAAAAATTCTATGGTGTGACAAACTCAAAACATTACTTTTGCTTTACATGGACTTTAACTTTTTACATTTTTGATGTTCATTGTTTTAAAGTTGAACAATGTGGAGACGCACCAGAAATACCAAATGCAAGAGCAGAACTCTTCTCTTGGAGCATACGCTACAGTTGCAATGATGGCTACAAAATCAAGGATTCCATTGATCAGCTGTACTGTTACACGGATGGGTCTTGGTCCCCTCGTCCACAATGCGAAGGTTCGTAGAAAAGCACCTCATTAGGCTCATTACCAATAGTAAAAGACAACAGCATAAAAGCATTTTAGCAGATGTGTTCCTTAACGTGGACAAGTGTCTCTTTTAAAGTCAACTGAATTCCAACAAGTGAAGACAGGAGAACAGATTAGTGCTTTCATTTGAGGATACAACATGAATTGAGGTGAAACATGAACATTTCAAGTTATTTATTTTGCATGACTGATAAAGTCCATACCTCCAGTTTGCAAAGGTGAGTAGAAAATCACTTTAAAAAAAAAATCTAACTAGAGTATCTGTAGTGAGTTTCAGTTGAGTTCTTTTTTTTGAACGAGGGATGTTGAAAAGATATTTTGAATTTCTGAAATATGTTGAACTTTAGAACAAACTAATATTTTGTATTTCCTACCCTACATGGTGAAACTCTAAACTTCTTCTCATCTTTATTTATTTATTACACAGCTCCATCTACTGAAGTACAGCGAGCTCCAAGTAAGTTGGTACAGTCTGTACCACCCAAGATATCAACCATTACTCAAAACCAGCCTTAAAAGCCCTCATACACAACATTTTTGCATTCAGGATTTACTGGGCGGGGCTTAAAGGGCAGCTGATGACGCACCACAATCTCCCTTAGCATTGCCCTGCCCCTAACAAACTGAGTGCAGTTGCATCACTGCTTGTCAAGCTCAATCGCGAGTTTGACAGTTGAGAGGCTCCGCCCCCCCATGCGTGAATGGGCGTGGTTTAGCGCCATCAGCGGACAGGCCCCCAGCGTCTCAGAGCAGAGAATAATGCTTTTTTTCACGACATTGAAACCTAATTTTATATACTTGGCGACTTTTTTAATCATTCAAATTTGGCTGGGTGGTTAATAACACATTCTTCTATGGTGTGACAGACTCAAAACACATATTTACTTTTGCTTTATATGGACTTTAACTTTTTACATTTTTGTTGTTCATTGTTTTAAAGCTGAACAATGTAGAGCCGTACCACGAATACCAAATGCAAGATCAGAAATCTTCCCTCTGAGCGTACTTTACGTTTGCAAAGATGGCTACAAAATCAAGGGTTCCATTGATCGGCTGTACTGTTACACGGATGGGTCTTGGTCCCCTCGTCCACAATGCGAAGGTTCGTAGAAAAGTGCCTCATTAGGCTCATTACCAATCGTAAAAGACAACAGGATAAAAGCATTTTAGCAGATATGTTCCTTACCATGGACAAGTGTCTCTTTTAAAGTCAACTGAATCAAACAAGTGAAGACAGGAGAACAGATTAGTGCTTTCATTTGAGGATTCAACATGAATTGAGGTAAAACATGAACATTTCAAGTTATTTATTTTGCATGACTGATTTAGAAAATAACCTTTTCTTTATCTAACTACAGTATATGTAGTGGGTTTCAGTTGAGTTCCTTCTTTTCGAACAAGGGATGTTGAAAAGACATTTTGAATTTCTGAAAAATGTTGAACTTTAGAACAAACTACTATTTTGTATTTCCTACCCTACATGGTGAAACTCTAAACTTCTTCTCATCTTTATTTTACAGCCATTTCTGATGGCACAGCTCCATCTACTGAAGTACAGCGAGCTCGAAGTAAGTTGGTACAGTCTGTTAACCTGACTCCGCCAGATGGAATGATTCGCGTTGACTCAGCATTTCCATCTGGAATCGTTCCGTTGGAGAGCCTTTGGGAGGGGCGAAAATACTGGTTGCTGATTGGATAAACCATCTGCCTATGTTGGTGATTGACGGGCCAAATCAACCAATCAGATCAACGAAGCGTATGACGTGATAACAGAGCGTCGAGGCAAGCTTATCAAGTAAACAAGTCGGGAGAAGGGCAAGAGCATCTTTTCCTCTGAGAAAAGCCTCCAGTGCCGCTTTTTGCTCATCTTTTAGAGAAGGAATACTCTCTAATTCTGCTAAAACTTGCTTGATAGCTGCGCGCATCTCGATCACATCCGCGGAAGCCGCCATGTTGTTTAGACTGAAGAGTCGCTCCTCATTGCGTCACACTTGAACCCACCTCAAAACCAACGCCGATTGGACGATCATTTGGTGATCGGCTCCAAATGATCTCCATTGTGTCTGAACTGTGAGTGGAATATCATGGAGCTCGCGAGATCAGGCTGGTCTCGCGAGGCTAACAGTCTGTACCACCCAAGATATCAACCATTACTCAAAACCAGCCTTAAAAGCCCTACACACCATTTTTGCATTCAGGATTTACAGGGCGGGGCTTAAAGGGCAGCTGATGACGCACCACAATCTCCCTTTAGCATTGCCCTGCCCCTAACAAACAGAGCGCAGTTGCATCACTGCTTGTCAAGCTCAATCGCAAGTTTGACAGTTGAGAGGCTCCGCCCCCCCATGCGTGAATGGGCGTGGTTTAGCGCCATCAGCGGACAGGCCCCCAGCGTCTCAGAGCAGAGAATAATGCTTTTTTTTCACGACTAATTTTATATACTTGGCGACTTTTTTAATTATTCAAATTTGGCGGGGTGGTTAATAACACATTTTCTATGGTGTGACACTCAAAACACATATTTACTTTCGCTTTATATGGACTTTAATTTTTTACATTTTTGTTGTTCATTGTTTTAAAGCTGAACGATGTGGAGCCGCACCACAAATACCAAATGCAAGAGCAGAACTCGTCGCTTGGACCGTACGCTACAGTTGCAATGATGGCTACAAAATTAAGGGTTCCATTAATCAGCTGTACTGTTACACGGATGGGTCTTGGTCCCCTCAACGTCCACAATGCGAAGGTTCGTAGAAAAGCACCTCATTAGGCTAATTTCCAATAGTAAAAGACAACAGCATAAAAGCATTTTAGCAGATATGTTCCTTACCGTGGACAAGTGTCTCTTTTAAAGTCAACTGAATCCAACAAGTGAAGACAGGAGAACAGATTAGTGCTTTCATTTGAGGAGATACAACATGAATTGAGGTGAAACATGAACATTTCAAGTTATTTATTTTGCATGACTGATTTAGAAAATAACCTTTTCTTTATCTAACTACAGTATATGTAGTGGGTTTCAGTTGAGTTCCTTTTTTCGAACAAGGGATGTTGAGAAGACATTTTGAATTTCTGAAATATGTTGAACTTTAGAACAAACTACTATTTTATATTTCCTACCCTACATGGTGAAACTCTAAACTTCTTCTCATCTTTATTTTACAGCCGTTTCTCATGGCAGAGCTCCATCTACTGAAGTACAGCGAGCTCCAAGTAAGTTGGTACAGTCTGTACCACCCAAGATATCAACCATTACTCAAAACCAGCCTTAAAGGACAATTCCGGCGCAAAATGAGACCATATGATCATAACACATGTCCACCGAGTTGGACCGTTCTCTGGGATCAGTTTTCATTCTAGTCGAATGGAACCAAAGTTCTCGAAAACCGCTAATTAGCTTATAACGCTAGCTGTGGGGGCAGATATTTATGTAAAATAAATTGCAATTCTATACCACTAACAAGGCTTAAAATCACACAACACTTCCACAGTAGCATAATGAGGGTCCCTACCAGTGTTGGTAATAACGGCGTTAGAGTATAACGGCGTTACTAACGGCGTTACTTTTTTCAGTAACGAGTAATCTAATTAATTACTTTTTACCTCGTTGCAACGCCGTTAACGCTACTGAGCATGTGAAGCGGCGCGTTACTTAGCGTTACTTAGGGTGGACAGTCCGGTTTTTCAAAGCCCTGTCCGGCGTCCGGACGCGTATTTGTCCTCCTTTTTGAGACAACCCCGCCGGCTAGTGGTGGGCGGATCGATCCAAATTATCGATAGTATCGATACCAAGTCGGTATCGGTATCGGATCGATACTAGCCTGTTGGGATCGATTATTTACTTTAAGTTCCGCTCTTGTTTGCAATGCTGCGGTTTCGGCAAAGAGGAAATAGCGGTCACCGGACTCGCTGCTCCTGTGTCAGCACAGAGCAGGCACACTTTGCTCCCCCTCCCCCTCTTGTGTTTAGATGTTGTGCCGTCACGCGAGTCACGTAACGCAAAGCAAAAAACTTGATAATAAAGCATTTTCTATTTAATTATAAATTTTGTTCTCATTCTGTCCTAGGTTTTAACTATTTAATAATAAAAAAGGAAACATCACAAAAAACACTTAAGGTCATGAAAATTAATTGAGATTTAGCAATTCAATGATGCATCCACCTTATTTATTGAAAAGTATCGGTATCGGTATCGATATCGGCGATACTGGCCCGTATTTACTTGGTATCGGATCGATACCAAAATATGCAGTATCGCACACCACTACCGCCGGCCATAGGTCCGCCCGCCGGTCATAGGTCTGCCCACCCCCCCCCCCCCCCCCCCCCCCCCGTCGGCCGTATGTCCACGGTGTGTTACTATTGCGCGTACCCCCCCCCCTCCCCCCCGTCGGCCGTAGGTCCGAGGAGTGTTACGATCGCGCCCCCCCCCCCCCCCCCCCCCACTACAATTTGGTTGAATGAAGCGCGCAGTGTTTTCACATCTGCTGCACAGAGCCATAGAGATCTCTCTCTCTATGGCTTAACAGCTGCAATATATTGAGTTCAAATAAATACCAAATGTTCTAAAATACTGTGTATAGTGTTTTCATTCTTCAATCAGTTAATATAAACACCTTTGACGTTAAAGATGTTATAGAATGTAATAGCGTATAGAACATGAAAAATAACGCCACAGTTACTTTGCTGAGTAACTAATTACTCTTACAATTAGGTAACTGAATTACTAACTCAATTACTTTTTGGGAGGAGTAATTTGTAACTGTAACTACTTACTTTTTTTAAGTAAGATGACCAACACTGGTCCTTACATGGAAAACAAAGCATTGGGACTTTGTAAGTGTACAGACAGTTTATTAAAAAGAAAGTTTAGAAAGCCAGGCCTTCACGAAAACAAGCGGACGCCATCTTTGGAAAACAGTCATGACCAGTGGAGCGACGAACACCGTGCAACGTAATGAGCCAGAAGAGGCGTACACATGAGATGTCAATGAATCAGAAGGTGTGCAATCTAGTAGGTGTGCGAACTGCGAACAGTGCGTGTGCATAGAGAAGAGAAGAAAATGGTTTGTGTTTGTGCTTTTCCCGGCTGCGTTCGTCGCTCGACTGGTTGTGACTGTTTTCCAAAGATGGCGCCCGCTTGTTTTCGTGAAGGCAGTGGCTTTCTAAACTTTCTTTTTAATAAACTTTCTGTACACTTACAAAGTTCTCAATGCTTCATTTTACATGTAGGGACCCTCATTATGCTACCGTGGAAGTGTGGTGCGATTTTGAGCCTTGTTAGTGGTATAGAATTGTGATTTATTTTACATGAATATCTGCCCCTACAGCTAACGTTATAAGCTAATTAGTGGTTTTCGAGAACTTTGGTTACATTCAACTAGAATGAAAACTGATCCCAGAGAACGGTCCAACTTGGTGGACATGTGTTATGATCATATGGTCTCATTTTGCACCGTAACTGTCCTTTTAAAAGCCCTCATACACACCATTTTTGCATTCAGGATTTACTGGGCGGGGCTTGAAGGGCAGCTGATGACGCACCACAATCTCCCTTTAGCATTGCCCTGCCCCTAACAAACAGAGCGCAGTTCCATCACTGCTTGTCAAGCTCAATCGCGAGTTTGAAAGTTGAGAGGCTCCGCCCCCCCATGCGTGAATGGGCGTGGTTTAGCGCCATCAGCGGACAGGCCCCCAGCGTCTCAGAGCAGAGAATAATGCTTTTTTTTCACGACTTTGAAACCTAATTTTATATACTTGGCGACTTTTTTAATCATTCAAATTTGGCTGGGTGGTTAATAACACATTCTTCTATGGTGTGACAGACTCAAAACACATATTTACTTTTACTTTATATGGACTTTAACTTTTTACATTTTTGTTGTTCATTGTTTTAAAGTTGAACAATGTGGAGCCGCACCACCAATACCAAATGCAAGAGCAGAACTCTTCGATTGGAACGTACGCTACATTTGCAATGATGGCTACAAAATCAAGGGTTCCATTAATCAGCTGTACTGTTACACGGATGGGTCTTGGTCCCCTCAACGTCCACAATGCGAAGGTTCGTAGAAAAGCGCCTCATTAGGCTCATTACCAATCGTAAAAGACAACAGGATAAAAACATTTAAGCAGATGTGTTCCTTAACGTGGACAAGTGTCTCTTTTAAAGTCAACTGAATCCAACAAGTGAAGACAGGAGAACAGATTAGTGCTTTCATTTGAGGACACATGAATTGAGGTGAAACATGAACATTTCAAGTTATTTATTTTGCATGACTGATTTAGAAAATAACCTTTTCTTTATCTAACTACAGTATCTGTGGTTTTCAGTTGAGTTCCTTTTTTTTGAACAAGGGATGTTGAGAAGACATTTTGAATTTCTGAAATATGTTGAACTTTAGAACAAACTACTATTTTGTATTTCCTACCCTACATGGTGAAACTCTAAACTTCTTCTCATCTTTATTTTACAGCCATTTCTGAAGTACAGCACGTTCCAAGTAAGTTGGTACAGTCTGTACCACCCAAGATATCAACCATTACTCAAAACCATCCTTAAAGCCCCTCACTTCATCCACTATACATTTACATTTAGGTAATTTAGCAGATGCTTTTGTCCAAAGCGACTTACAATAATTGTTTGTCAGAAGAAAGTGCAACAATATATTGCTGTCGGTACAGTAGGATTTCACTCAAACAAGTTTGACCTTATGACCTTATGTTTTGATGTAGGAAAATGTGATCCTTAACATACGAACCTGTTGGTTAAGTGTTGATAATCTAGTTCTCTTGAAGGAGGGATGTTGACCTTCTGAATTACATGGTGAAAGTCAACTTCTCATCTCAGTTTTGCTTTGCTTTACAGCCGACGCAGAGCCATCTATTGATAAACAGGAAGCCAACAGTAAGTCGGTACCTACTAGCCAGATGATAATCCTGAATTTGTATTTCGTTTCATTTAATAATACTTTTTTAAAAAGTAGGCAGGGATTCAGGGGCTGGAACCAAGCAAGGTACTTGCAGTATGTACCACCCAAGATAAATCACACCACCACTCAAAACCATCCTTAAAGCCCCTCACTTCATCCACTATACATTTACATTTAGGGCATTTAGCAGATGCTTTTGTCCAAAGTGACTTACAATAAGTACATTTGTCAGAAGAAAGTGCAACAATATATCGCTGTCGTACAGCAGGATTTCACTAGAACAAGTTTCATCACACCCAATTGCTAAGTTAACCCATTGCTAGTATACAACAGGGATGGCTAGGGTAAGATGCTACGTGCTAAGATGCTTAATGCTAAGATACTAATGTAAGTTCCAGGACATACGAACATTCAAGAAGTGTTTAAGGGTTATTATTTTTTTATTGGGGGGTAGTAGAGGAAGAAGGCTAAGCAGAGTCCAGGTGAACTCTGAACAAGTGAGTCGTAAGTCTTGTGTGGAAGCTGGTGAGCGATTCTGCAGTCCTGACATTGGCAGGGAGCTCGTTCCTCCATTGCGGTGCCAAAACAGAGAAGAGTTGTGACATAGCTGTGAGACCTTTGCTAGCTCTTAGCGATGGTGGTACCAGCCGGCCAGCCGAGGTAGTTGATCGGAGCGCTCCAGTAGGGGCGTGGGGTCTGACTAAGGCTTGGAGGTAGGTCCGGGCACTTCCGTTGACGGCCTTGTAGGTCTGTACCATTGTCTTGAATCTGATGCAAGCTGCTACAGGGAGCCAATGGAGGTCGCGGAAGAGGGGGGGTCACATGGGAGAACATTTAAGAGAAGACATGTATGGTGGCTTTCAGCCAGTGGTGAACACAATTTACACGTATCGTATGCTCTGCACGTTCTACTCAACCGAAGTATTAGTTATACAGTGTAAAGTATTACAGTACCTAATACAAATTATATTTGAGTACCAAAAGTAAAAGTGTGACTTCATGTTGTGATGTTAAGGGACATTCCATCCTTAACTTGTGCAGCTGTTGTTTAAGCCGTCAGAAGTTGGTTGGTTAAGTGTTGATGATCTAGTTCTGGTTAAGCTGATGATGTCTGACTCCTCATATGTGTCATTTACAATGAGGACATGTCCCCATCACTTTTTGAAATCACCCATTTCATCCCCATCACTCTTTCAAACGCATGATTAATTTTTGTATCTGAGGCCTTATGGCCCCATTTGTTTTCAACACAGTGGGGCCATAAGGGCTCAGGGGTGTGTGTGTGTGTGTGTGAGTGTAAAACCTGTAAGTCCCTCAATATATTACTCAAGTGAAGTACAAGTGGTGTACTTCATGCTACTTGAGTGACTCAGGTGCACAAGTAAAATTATTAACATGGTTGATATTTCATGTTTATTCATTTTTTATATTTTTGTTGTTCATTGTTTTAAAGTTGAACAATGTGGAGCCGTACCACAAATACCAAATGCAAGAGCAGAACTCTTCGCTTGGAGCGTACGCTACATTTGCAATAATGGCTACAAGATCAAGGGTTCCATTGATCGGCTGTACTGTTACACGGATGGGTCTTGGTCCCCTCGTCCACAATGCGAAGGTTCGTAGAAAAGCGCCTCATTAGGCTCATTACCAATAGCAAAAGACAACAGGATAAAAGCATTTTAGCAGATGTGTTCCTTAACGTGGACAAGTGTCCCTTTTAAAGTCAACTGAATCCAACTAGTGAAGACAGGAGAACAGATTAGTGCTTTCATTTGAGGATACAACATGAATTGAGGTGAAACATTTCAAGTTATTTATTTTGCATGACTGATTTAGAAAATCACCTTTTCTTTATCTAACTACAGTATCTGTAGTGGGTTTCAGTTGAGTTCCTTTTTTTTCAACGAGGGATGTTGAGAAGACATTTTGAATTTCTGAAATATGTTGAACTTTAGAACAAACTACTATTTTATATTTCCTACCCTACATGGTGAAACTCTAAACTTCTTCTCATCTTTATTTTACAGCCGTTTCTCATGGCAGAGCTCCATCTACTGAAGTACAGCGAGCTCCAAGTAAGTTGGTACAGTCTGTACCACCCAAGATATCAACCATTACTCAAAACCAGCCTTAACAGCCCTCATACATCCAGAAGAAATATGTGGTGGCTTTCAGCCAGTGGTGGATAACACACTTTACCCATATCCGACCACGTATCCTATACGCTATGCTTGTTCTCGTCAAGCAAAGTATTATATATACAGTATAAAGTACATATAAATTATACTTGAGTACCAAAGGTAAAAGTATGACCTTATGTTTTGATGTAGGGAAATTCGATCCTTAACTTACGAACCTGTTGGTTAAATGTTGATGATCTAGTTCTCTTGAAGGAGGGATGTTGACCTTCTGAATTACATGGTGAAAGTCCAACTTCTCATCTCATTTTTGCTTTGCTTTACAGCCGACGCAGAACCATCTATTGATAAACAGGAAGCTAACCGTAAGTCGGTACCTACTAGCCAGATGATAATCCTGAATTTGTATTTTGTTTCATTTCATAATACTTTTTTAAAAAGTAGGCAGGGATTCAGGGGCTGGAACCAAGCAAGCTAGTATACAAGCTAGTATACAACAGTGATGGCTAAGGTAAGATGCTAAGTGCTAAGATACTAAATGCTAAGATACTAATGTAAGTGCCAGGACATACGAATATGCAAGAAGTGCTTAAGGGTTATTATTTTTTTATTGGGGGGTAGTAGAGGAAGAAGGCTAAGCAGAGTCCAGGTGAACTCTGAACAAGTGAGTCTTGAGTCTTGTGTGGAAGCTGGTGAGCGATTCTCCTGACATTGGCAGGGAGCTCGTTCCTCCATTGCGGTGCCAAAACAGAGAAGAGTTGTGACTTAGCTGTGAGACCTTTGCTAGCTCTTAGCGATGGTGGTACCAGATCAGACCAAATGGAGGTAGGTCAGGGCAGTTCCATTGACAGCCTTGTAGGTCTGTACCATTGTCTTGAATCTGATGCAAGCTGCTACAGGGAGCCAATGGAGGTCGTGGAAGAGGGGGGTCACATGGGAGAACATTTAAGAGAAGACGTGTATGGTGGCTTTCAGCCAGTGGTGGAGAACACAATTTACACGTATCATATGCTCTGCACATTCTACTCAACCGAAGTATTAGTTATACAGTGTAAAGTATTACAGTACCTAATACAAATTATATTTGAGTACCAAAAGTAAAAGTGTGACTTCATGTTGTGATGTTAAGGGACATTCCATCCTTAACTTGTGCAGCTGTTGTTTAAGCCGTCAGAAGTTGGTTGGTTAAGTGTTGATGATCTAGTTCTGGTTAAGCTGATGGTGTCTGACTCCTCATATGTGTCATTTACAATGAGGACATGTCTCCATCACTTTTTGAAATCACCCATTTCATCTCCATCACTCTTTTAAAAGCATGATTATTTTTTTTAATCATATTTTGTTTTCAACACAGTGGGGCCATAAGGGCTCAGGGGTGTGTGTGTGTGTGTGTGTGTGTGAGTGTAAAACCTGTAAGTCCCTCAATATATTACTCAAGTGAAGTACAAGTGGCGTACTTCATGCCACTTGAGTGACTCAGGTACACAAGTAAAATTATTGACATGGTTGATATTTTATGTTTATTAATTTTTTATTTTTTTGTGGTTCATTGTTTTAAAGCTGAACAATGTGGAGCCGCACCACAAATACCAAATGCAAGATCAGAACTCTTCGCTTGGAACGTACTCTACATTTGCAATGATGGCTACAAGATCAAGGGTTCCATTGATCGGCTATACTGTTACACGGATGGGTCTTGGTCCCCTCGTCCACAATGCGAAGGTTCGTAGAAAAGCGCCTCATTAGGCTCATTACCAATAGTAAAAGACAACAAGATAAAAGTATTTTAGCAGATGTGTTCCTTGCCGTGGACAATGTCCCTTTTAAAGTCAACTGAATCCAACAAGTGAAGACAGGAGAACAGATTAGTGCTTTCATTTGAGAATACAACATGAATTGAGGTGAATGAATGAACATGAACATGAATATTTCAAATGATTTATTTTGCATGACTGAAGTTGTAAATTACTTCCTTGAATATAACATGGTCCATTCTGTTTTGAAATCCATAAGATAATCTAAATTGTCATTGATATAACTTGTGTTCTTGTCCCTATTTAGGTTGTGGGTATTGGGTAAGTTCTAACCTTTTCAACATTGCCTACTAGCTTTAATGCACGGCAAACATGTTTTATTGTAATGTCTTGTGCATTGCATGCATGTTACATATCAAATACTTGTTAACTAAAGGATCCCAATTGGTCATTTACTTTGTAAGTAGCTTTCAAAACATATTGTTTTAGCAAATATACAACCTATTCAACATGTAGCCTATTTAGAAAATCAACAGAGCGTCTTGATAAAATCTGTTTTGTTTTAGGGATGTCGTCGGTACTGAAGATATGAAGAACACTGTCACCTCCACTTAACTACTTAAGTATATGGAGTGTCATTAAAAGGCTTTTTTAAATGTTCTTGTCATAATTCCTAATAATTGTCTTCACAAGCTATAAGGTAGGAGTGATGAACAGAATGGTTTTCAAAACAGTTGGATATTATTTGCCTAACTTGTTCATTGGCAAGTCTTAGAAACTATAAGTGGTTATGACCCAAACAAATGAAAGGTTGTCCTCGATTCCTTTATTCTTAAAAACATTTATTTCAATTTTTCAAACGTGTGAAAAACTTTTGGAAACTACACCAAGTGTTCTGCAGTGATTTGAAGAGGACCCCTGCACAAGTATTTTGATCACTGAAAAATTTGGTACATATGGTATGTACACGATAGTACATAGGGTATGCTTAGATTATAGTACATAGGATATGCCTACATGATGGTACATAGGGTATGCCTATGATTACCTACATGCCCTGTGTGTTTCCTTCATCATTAGTGTTGGAAGACTGAAAAAGGGGAATACTTTTTTGAAAAAGGGGAATACTTTAAGATCCAGTTAACTTATACGGACAATATAAGGAATTCATCTGGGATCCAGCAGCCCTACCATGTTTAGCAGAACTTCTGGGGGCGATGGCACAGCCTGGGCCGGAAACCAGAAACCGAAGGGGCGGAGTTACACCTTGTTTCCTGCTTTGTTTTTATCGACTATCAGCTGACATGAAAATATTAATCTGTGGCGCTTTTAGCATTTTGTTTGTGCGTTGTCAAGCAAACGTCCGGTCACCAGTTCTCTTTGACCGTTCTTAACGTTGGATTTCTAGCGCATTGATTTGGAACTGTGTAAAGGCAGAGGTGTATGGCGGCATATTACTGCCAAACATCACAAGCAAAAATGACTGCGACGTGCACAACAAACTCATCCGTGCACACAAATTATTATTGCAAGCACCTTTTACTGCACTCTGCTCACGTGAGCAATTATATAGCATGCGAGGAGAAAATCATACATACAGTGAAGCAGCACGCAACTGTGCGCAGAAATGCTTGCGAAGTATTTTCCTGCTTGCACGGTTATTTTTTTTCTGCTGGCGCGAGTGATTCTTTTTTGGCACTAAGTGGGCCGAGCCATCCATGCCAACCAATCACCTTTTAGGGATACAATGGCCAATCACGTTTAGGGATACATTGGCCATGGTGGGTGACCAGACGTCCCCGTTTTCTGGTGGCCTGTCCCTGCTGGTGCCAAAAAGAAAACCAACCGCGAGCAGAAATAAATATTTGTGTGAGCAGTAAAAAGTGCTCGCAAAAATAATTTGGGTGCGCGGATGTGTTAGTTGTGCACGTGCCCAAAGTCATTTTTGCTCGCAATTTTTGACAGTAATATGCCACCATAGGCAACATTTCACTCACATAGCTGTTCCTGCTGTCGGTGTCTTCCTGGATATTCCATTAACGCGCAAAAACATGGCTAGTTGCAAACTATTGTTCAAACATAATTTCACACCCCATGATGTTCCCATCTGGAATTGCAAATTCATTCTTTTCAGAAATAGGTCTTTATGTTTCAGTGACTGGATGGAGAAAAATATTTGGTCTGTCACCCACTGTCTTACCTTTTAAGGGACTGCATGAAATTTCATTTCCAGTGCAACCGTAAACATTATGGTAGCCCATAATGTACCCCCCCGCCCCGTTTATTCATGATTGCTTAACATGTTTTCTTAAGTCAAGATTCTGTGAAACAGAGTGATCCCTAGTCTCTTTACAATACATGTCTTTTGTAAGAGTCTAAAATGTCTATGCAATTTGGCAGGAACTCAGCTTCTCCTATCTTTTGTCAGCCTATCTTAAAAAAAATCACGCATTAACTTTTTAAACTTACATTTACCTCCAAAAGCAAAAGAGCTTCATTTCAAAGTATTTAACGATATATATCCTTCAGGAGATCTCCTGACAAAGACAAAGATTCAACTTTGATTACAGTAATTGTATATTCTGTGATGAAGAAATAGAAACTACGGATCACTTATTTTTCTTCTGTTTTCATAGCAATACGTTCTATATGTATGATTGGCTAGAATATAAAGTAATTTCTCTCCCATTTGACCGTAAATGACATTACATTTGGAATCACAATGGAGGATAAGAATTCTGAATTTCTGTTGAACACTTTATTTATTTTAGTGTTTTTTTATCCGTATATGTAAATGTATTAGGACACAGCCCTTATTTGTTTTTTTATGAGAGAACTAGCACTGTTCCACTGATCTATATGAATAAAAGAAAACAGCAAAAAAACTACTGAATTATTGATGCCTTAGAATTATTAGAAGAGACCCCTTAGCTATTTTATTCCATTTTATTCCATTTATTTATTTATTTTCTGGTCTGATGTAGCCGGACCAGGCTGCGCTGCTTTTGAAGTACACACTTTGGTCCAGGGTCATTCACTGATCTGGGCCTGATAAGTGATAAACCATGTTCGCTATGCTGACCAAATGGACCCCCAAAGCTGTTCATTAAACAGCAAGACACATTCAAGACATTTTAACCACCTGATGAGTCTAACCATACACCATGTGGGACAGGGTTATCTTCCAGACCCCTCATGCATTCAGGAAATGCACTTTCCTCCCACATACAATGATGATCAACATTAACTTGGACTGGTAAAAACCAGAAGGAAAAGGAAATGTGATGAATCGGCATGAAGTGCAGATTCTTTTAATCCTATTTGAGACACTATGGTGCCTTTACTCACCAGCCACTAGACTGACTCACTGAACACGCAACTCACGTGCTACAGAGATGCTACAGAGATGGAATCTTGAAAACCTGGACATAAACAAAACCTTCAAAAAGTGTTTTTGTTTCAAAAGTGGAGTCAGCTTCTATTAAATATACTGTATATTTTCATTTACATAATTTATTAAGATATAATTTATATTGGGGGGGGGGAGAACATCAGAAGTTGGAAGGGACCCCCCGGATCTGCGCCCATGCTGCCAACGCACCCAACTTGGGCTAATAGGGGAAAATAACAAAATGTCCAATAAATATGAAAAGCTGCTCCTGTGGAAAGGCTATTATATGTACATTTACTTATATTGACCCTAAAAACAATTTAGTATAGGTAAGGTTTTGCCCACTCAGATGGTACTGATATCTGGTCTGGCCCATGAACTAATTATTTTGTTTTGCTTGCACTGTTTATTTGCTTGGTAAAACTGTTTGGTTTAACCTTTGCCCACTGGTTTCACAACAGTTTTCGGAAAATCATGTGTGTGTTAAATCACACATATCATTTATCTGATAAGTGACTTTTAGTTTGTGAAATCGTCAGCAATGATTAACTGCTGTGACTATAATATTCCCTGGGCTGAACAAATCTGCAGTGAGATCGCTGAATGGAAACCAAAATGAGCTCAAGAGATTTTGCTCTCGTTATCGTTATTCTGATTTGGTTTACTGTGGCGGTAAATGGTAAGTGTTATTGTTTTCCTGTTTAATTTTCCAAAACAACTTAAACAAGTAATGTTTATCTTTATTACACTGTAGTGAGTTTGTTAAGTTCCATTTTTTTTCAAAGTAATACATATCCATATAAAATATTACAAATCTAAATTATACTTACCAAAGGTAAAAGTATGACCTTATGTTTTGATGTAGGGACATTTGATGATCAAGTTCTCTTGAAGAAGGGTTGTTGACTTTCTGAATTTCTGAAAAAACAAACGATAATTCAAATCTATTTAGTATTTACTACATGGTGAAAGTCTAACTTCTCACCTCATCTTTGCTTTACAGCCAACGCAGAGCCATCTACTGTTAAACAGGAAGCTAACAGTAAGTCGGTGCCCACAAACACAATTGACATGTATTGTATGCTCTGCGCGTTCTACTCAACCAAAGTATTAGATATACAGTGTAAAGTATTACAGTACCTAATACAACTTATATTTGAGTACCAAAAGTAAAAGTGTGACCTCATGTTGTGATGTTAAGGGACTGTGGAGTGTTTGTTGTTGATAGCTGAGTCAGACTGATTAGACTCTGGGTCTGGGTGGGGCTGCACACCTGTGGTGCAGAGCAATCATGGCACCCAGGATAAACCAGCTATCAACACACACGCTCAGGAGAGAGCCACTGTCATGGCAGCACGTTACATCGCCAATAAACGCATACTTCAACCAACATCAACCCGTGTCCTGTCTCGGAGGGCCCCAGCTAAAGCCACTAATGTGGTGTGTGTATTCCGACCGCCATGGGCAACCGTCTGTGGCTAGTCTCCCCGGATCCAGCCTGGAGCAGCCCAGGTCCAGCCGCGCCTCTGCCAGTGGAACCAGCAGGCCAAGGCCCATGCTCCAGGGGGAGATGGGGGATTGTGCACCGTTGACTTGGTGGAGGGGGGGACAAGGGCTGCTCCAGGCCCTCCGAGGAGCTACCTCCCAGCTGTCGGGCATCCTTCTGAGCCCATCCAGCCAGCCCCTGCAAACGGCCAGCCCAGGGACACCTCCACCAGCCGAGGCAGAAGCCCCGGGTCTCCAGGATGAAGGGGGAGGGTGGGGTTGGCGTGTGACACTGGGGAGGTGTAGAGGCAGTGGGGTTTGGGGGGTTGTTTTTATTTTTATTTTAGGTATGGCAACCCTGTAAAGAGTCCAGGTTTTGTGTAGGAATGGTAACCCTGTTGAGAGTCCAGTTTGTAGTTGTTGTTTTTTTGTTTGCTTGGATGGGGGAGAGCAGAACTCTTCGCTCAGAGCGTAGGCTACAGTTGCAATGATGGCTACAGCATTAACAGCTCCATTGACTGGCTGTAATGTTACACAGATGGGTTTTAGTCCTCAACGTCCACAATGCTTAGGTTCGTAGAAAAGCATCTTATTAGGTTCATTAACAACAGTAAAATACATCAGGATAAAAGCATTTTAGCAGATGTGTTCATTACCGGACAAGTGTCTCTTTTAAAGTCAACAGAATCCAACTAGTGAAGACAGGAGAACAGTATTGTGCTTTCATTTGAGGATAGAACATGAATTGAGGTGAAAAGGTTTTTTTATCTGGGCTGTTATGTCCTTATGTCCCCACTAGTTTCAACACAAAGTGATGTGTGTGTGTGTGTGTGTGTAACCTTTTATACATTGTATAAATATATATAGTCCCTCAATATACTACTGAATACAAGTGCCGTACTTCATGCCATTTGAGTGACTCAAGTACATGTTTTATAATTTTTAAAATATTTGTGTGGTTCATTGTTTTAAAGCTAAACAATGTGGAGCCATACCACAAATACCAAATGCAAGAGCAGAACTCTTCGCTTGGAGCGTACGCTACAGTTGCAATGATGGCTACAAAATTAAGGGTTCCATTTCTCAGGAATACTGGTACACGGATGGGTCTTGGTCCTCTCAACGTCCACAATGCGAAGGTTCGTAGAAACGCCTCATTAAGCTCATTACCAATAGTGAAAGACTACAGAATAAAAGCATTTTAGCAGATGTGTTCCTTAACGTGGACAAGTGTCTCTTTTGTAAGTGTCTGGTTTTGAACCTGTGGGTGTTTGGTGGGCCATTAGTACATGTACAAGTGGCAAATGGACCCCTGTGCCAAAGTATAATGGTAATATATATATATATATATATATATATATATATATATATATATATATATATATATACTGTATATATATATAGTCATTTTTGTATGTATCCTATGGGATTTGTCTGGTATCGTGTCCCAGATGGTACTCTAGCCATTAAGATGTTTATATGGGACAATCTGGTATCTAAATTTAAGTATGTTGACAAATAATGTGTCAACATACTACAAGGTGGGTGAGGCAATCTTGATTAGTTGCAAAGAAGGCTATAACCTGAAAGACACTGACCCAATTTGTCAGAAGGGGCTCTGGGTTCCACATCCTAGCTGTGAAGGCAAGTCACATGATCATCGGAAAATAAAAAAGATGAATACAAAAATAAGAAAAATGGCCTTATTTTAATATAATTAGTATAGTAAGTGAACATGAAAGTTGACTTGGTTTTAAAATAGACCAGCTAGAAAAAAAAACCTGCAAAGAAAAGATTACCTTGACTAAGAAGACGTATTCAGCGCGTATCCCTTCCTGAATCAAGATTGCATTTTAAGGGCCCACATTGTAGCCCTCTGAAACGGATACAATTCAAGAAAAATGACCACCCATGTTATTCATAACCCAGTATTAAGTATAGTGTTTGTTTTGAAGCAATTGAAGTTGTTACTTGTCTAACTATGTGTAGTATGCTATGTTTCTGTTTGAAGAAGGGCAGTTGAAAAGACTGTGTTGAACTTTACAACAAAATTGTTAACACTGTATTGACAAATCACTAAATGGGACACTGTAACTTGTCATATCTTCTCTATTACACAGCCCTACTACCTCCCACAGTCCCAACCCAACCGATAACCGTACCAAGTAAGTAGCATACCTGTACTTATAAAAGTCCATCAGTATAATACTACTAAAATGAAGTCCAAGTCGGTACAGTACAGTAGGATTTCACTCGAACAAGTTTGACCTTATGACCTTATGTTTTGACGTAGGAAAATTTGATCCTTAACTTACGAACCTGTTGGTTAAATGTTGATGATCTAGTTCTCTTGAAGGAGGGATGTTGACATTCTGAATTACATGGTGAAAGTCTAACTTCTCATCTCATTTTTGATTTGCTTTACAGCCGACGCAGAACCATCTATTGATAAACAGGAAGCCAACAGTAAGTCATCTGCTAAAGTCATTTAGCAGATGCTTTTGTCCAAAGTGACTTACAATAAGTACATTTGTCAGAAGAAAGTGCAACAATATATCGCTGTCATACAGTAGGATTTCACTAGAACAAGTTTCCATCACACCCAATTGCTAAGTTAACCCATTGCTAGTATACAACAGGGATGGCTAGGGTAAGATGCTACGTGCTAAGATGCTTAATGCTAAGATACTAATGTAAGTGCCAGGACATACGAACATGCAAGAAGTGTTTAAGGGTTATTATTTTTTTATTGGGGGGTAGTAGAGGAAGAAGGCTAAGCAGAGTCCAGGTGAACTCTGAACAAATGAGTCTTGAGCCTTGTGTGGAAGCTGGTGAGCGATTCTGCAGTCCTGACATTGGCAGGGAGCTCGTTCCTCCATTGCGGTGCCAAAACAGAGAAGAGTTGTGACATAGCTGTGAGACCTTTGCTAGCTCTTAGCGATGGCGGTACTACCAGCCGGCCAGCCGAGGTAGTTGATCGGAGCGCTCCAGCAGGGGCGTGGGGTCTGACTAAGGCTTGTAGGTCTGTACCATTGTCTTGAATCTGATGCAAGCTGCTACAGGGAGCCAATGGAGGTCGCGGAAGAGGGGGGTCACATGGGAGAACATTTAAGAGAAGACGTGTATGGTGGCTTTCAGCCAGTGGTGAACACAATTTACACGTATCGTATGCTCTGCACGTTCTACTCAACCAAAGTATTAGATATACAGTGTAAAGTATTACAGTACCTAATACAAATTATATTTGAGTACCAAAAGTAAAAGTGTGACTTCATGTTGTGATGTTAAGGGACATTCCATCCTTAACTTGTGCAGCTGTTGTTTAATCCGTCAGAAGTTAGTTGGTTAAGTGTTGATGATCTAGTTCTGGTTAAGCTGATGGTGTCTGACTCCTCATAGGTGTCATTTACAATGAGGACATTGTAAATGTCTCACACATGTATCACTTTTTGAAATCACCCATTATATCTCCATCACTCTTTCAAACGCATGATTATTTTTTTTATCTGAGGTCTTATGGCCCCATTTGTTTTCAACACATAAGGGCTCAGGTGTGTGTTGTGTGTGTGTGTGTATTTAAAACCTGTAAGTCCCTCAATATATTACTCAAGTGAAGTATAAGTGGCGTACTTCATGCCACTTGAGTGACTCAGGTGCACAAGTAAAATTATTAACATGGTTGATATTTCATTGTGGAGGGGGGCGGAGTCTCGCCGGTAGGGGGGAGTATGGAGCACCAGGTCGGCGGGGGCGATTGGGTCTGGTTGCCGACAGGTGTCCGCAATCAGACCCAATCAGGAAGTGTGTATTTATGTGCCTGCTTTGCCTTTCAGTAGGGGTTGATCAGAGAGAGAGAGAGACGGTCCCGTGGAGAGCGAGTGGGGACGAAAGCCCCGAGAGCCAGGCCACCGTGTTGTGGACCCCACGGTGCACGAGACGTGCAGCCAATGATTTACCTGTTGTTCGCTTTGAAGAATAAAGCGAACCACGCGTTCAATAACGCCAAGCCTGTGTCCGCCCACTCTGTGAACTTGTTACAGTGGCGCCCAACGTGGGGCTAGAGTGCGGCGATGGAGCAGTCACCATTGGCAGCAATACTCGGACATCTCACGCAGATGTCCGACCGGCAGACCCAACTACAGCGGACGCAGAACGAGGTGCTCCTGGAGCTGGGCCAGTCGTTGACCGCCGATCGGGCGGTCCTCCAGGAGCTCCTCGTCTCCAGCAACCGCGATCGAGAACCCAGAGCGGCGGGGGGCGGTGGGCCACATCCACGTCCCCAAGATGGGCGAGACCGACGACGCGGAGGCCTTCCTGGAGACGTTCCGGGGGGTGGCCGAGGTCTCCGGGTGGCCACGCCAGGAGTGGGCTCACCGCCTCCTGCCGCTCCTGACGGGCGAGGCCCAGCTCGCGGCCCACAGTCTACCAGCAGGGGCCCAGCGGGACTACGAGGCGGTGGACAAGGCCATCCGGGACCGGCTAGGCCTAAACCCGGAAGAACATCGCCGCCGGTTCCGGGCCCTCACCTTCTCAGAAGGCGATCGGCCCTTCACCTACGCCCAGCAGCTGCGGGACCAGGCGAGGAGGTGGTTGGCCCCGGAGAGGAACAACCCCGAGGAGATCGTGGAGCAGGTGGCCCTCGAGAGGTTCGTCGAGGGGCTCCCAGCCAGAACATCCACCTGGGTCCGGTACCACCGGCCCGAGAGCCTCTCGGCGGCCGTCAACATCGCGGAGGGCCACCTGATTCCCCCCTCGACCGACAGAAGACCACCAGCACCAACCCCGAGCCCGCGGACCGGGGCGGCGGCCCTGCGAGGGTACAAACCCACCCCGCTACCAAGAGCGAGGTGGGGGGGGGGGGCCTACGCCAGAGCAGGCGCATGAATCACCTTCCCCCCCCCTCCTGCAGGCGGGCCATCAGACGGCAAGGGAGGGGTGTTGGCGGTGCGGACGGCCGGGACACCTTCGGAGGGACTGCCCGATGATGGAGGTGGGCCAGGTTGTCCGCGTCACCGGTGCCCCGATCCCTCCCTACGGTCCCGGCGAGGCGTACCGTATCCCGGTGAGGATACAACGGGGTACGTACCAGGCGCTGTTGGATTCCGGCTGTATGCAGACCATGATCCATCAGCGCCTGGTGCGGTCCGAGGCATTGCTCGAGGCGTCGAGCGTTGCGGTGAGGTGCATACACGGGGATGTTCACACGTATCCCTTGGTCCCTATCGAAATTCGTTATGGGGGAAAAACGCATAGGGTCAAGGCGGCGGTTAGTCCGAGCCTCACGTACCCCCTGATTCTAGGGATAGATTGGGCTGGGTTTCCAGGGGCAGTTAGCGAGAGTGCGGGGGTACGGACACGACAGATAGGGACATGTAAGTCATGTGCTGTGTTCTGCGCCGATGCGAGGGTGTCCGACGCTGCTCAGGGATCGGGGGAGGAGGCGGGAGGTTCTCAGCCCGAGGGCCGAGCGTCGACATTTCCACCGGTGGACGATTTCCCCCTTGAGCAGTCTCGTGACGCTACTCTACGCTCCGCCTTCGACCAAGTGATTTCCATTGATGGTCTTCGGGTACAGCCAGACGCAGTGCTGACTTACCCACACTTTGTGGTGATTAGGGACAGGCTTTATCGGGTGAGTCGTGACACCCAGAGTGAGGAGGTTGTTACCCAGTTGCTGGTACCCAGGAGCCGCCGGGAAATGATTTTCCAGGCGGCGCATTACAACCCAATGGCGGGCCATTTGGGGTACGACAAAACACTGAACCGGATAATGGCCCGGTTCTATTGGCCGGGAATTCGGGCGGAAGTGCGCCGCTGGTGCGCCTCCTGCCCCGAGTGCCAGTTGGTGAATCCCCCGGCCATCCCCAGGGCTCCCTTGCGGCCCCTTCCCCTGGTGGAGGTCCCATTCGATCGCGTGGGCATGGACATTATCGGGCCATTAGAACGTTCCGCACAAGGGTATCGATTTGTGTTAGTCCTGATCGACTACGCAACCCGATACCCGGAAGCAATTCCGTTGCGCAATATCTCCGCGAGGAGTGTTGCGCAGGCATTGTTTCACGTCATATCGCGGGTGGGAATCCCAAAGGAGATTCTCACTGACCAGGGCACCAATTTCATGTCACGCACGATCAAGGAACTTTACGGGTTGTTGAAGGTCAAGGCCATCCGCACGAGCGTCTATCACCCAGCCACAGACGGCTTGTGTGAGAGGTTTAACCGGACGTTAAAGTCCATGATCCGGAAGTTTGTACTGGAGGATGCTCGAAATTGGCATCAATGGCTAGACCCTCTGTTGTTTGCGGTGCGGGAAGTGCCTCAGGCTTCCACAGGGTTTTCCCCGTTTGAGTTGCTCTATGGGCGCAGGCCCAGGGGCGTCCTGGACCTCATTAAAGAAACCTGGGAGGAGGGGTCCAGCGACAGCAAAAACGAAATCCAGTACGTCATGGACTTGCGTGCAAAGCTCCACTCGCTCGGGGTAATGTCACGTGAGCATTTGCGCCAAGCCCAGGAGAATCAGAAACGCCTGTACGACAGAGGGACTAGATTACGCGATCTCACGCCGGGGGACAAGGTCCTTGTTCTGTTGCCCACCTCTAGCACCAAATTACTCGCGAAGTGGCAAGGTCCCTTTGTGGTCACACGGCGAGTTGGGGACGTGGATTACGAGGTAGTGCGGTCGGACAGGGGCGACGCCCGACAGATCTACCACATCAACCTCCTGAAAAGGTGGAATGATGTGGTCCCGGTCGCGTTCGCCACGACGCTACCGGAGGGAGAGGAGCTTGGACCGGAAGTCCCTGCCCCGGGGCCTGTCCCTCCGGTCGGCCGAGGAGAGGATCTGTCGGAGAGTCAGGCGGCGGACGTGGTCTCTCTACAGCTCCAGTTCGCCGACGTCTTTTCGCCCCTGCCCGGTCGCACCCCGTTAATAACTCACGACATCGAGACGCAACCGGGGTTAACGGTGCGGACACGCCCCTACAGGCTGCCCGTACACAAGCAAGACGTGGTACGGCGCGAATTGGCAGCAATGCTAGACTTGGGCGTCGTCGAGGAGTCCCACAGCGACTGGTGCAGCCCCGTCGTGCTTGTGGGGAAGCCGGACGGGGCTGTCCGGTTCTGTGTGGATTACCGTAGGGTGAATGCGGTGTCTAAATTCGACGCCTACCCGATGCCTCGGATCGACGAGCTTGTGGACCGGCTTGGCATGGCCACCTACTACACGACCCTGGACTGCACGAAGGGCTACTGGCAGATTCCGTTGTCTCCAGCAGCCCGAGAGAAAACGGCGTTCTCCACTCCGCTCGGTCTATACCAATTCAAGGTACTTCCGTTCGGGTTGTTCGGGGCCCCAGCCACGTTCCAGCGGCTGATGGACCGGGTGCTGCGGCCTCATGCTGCATATGCTGCCGCCTACCTCGACGACATAGTCATCTATGGAGACGACTGGGGGCAGCATATGCAGCGGGTGGCGGCCGTCCTTCAGTCGCTGAGACGGGCGGGGCTCACGGCCAACCCGAAGAAGTGCGTGATCGGGCGGAGGGAGATCCAGTATCTGGGGTTCCACCTGGGGCGGGGGAAGGTCCGGCCGCAGGTCGGTAAGACCGCGGCGGTCGCGGCCGCCCCCCGCCCCCGGACCAAGAAAGAGGTGAGGCGGTTCCTGGGGCTGGCGGGGGTACTATCGGCAGTTTGTCCCAAACTTCTCCGACCTGGCCAGCCCCTTGACCGACCTCACCTGGAAGAGGGCCCCAGATACGGTCCAGTGGTCGGAGCCATGTCAGGTGTCGTTTGATGCTATTAAAACAGCCCTCTGCGGGGAAGCCGTCCTGTGTGCTCCTAATTTTGCTCTCCCTTTCTCCGTGCAGGCAGACGCGTCGGATAGGGGGTTGGGCGCGGTCCTGACCCAGCAGGTGGGGGGGGCCGACCGACCGGTGCTGTACCTGAGCCGGAAACTATCGGACCGGGAGGGTCGGTACAGCACCATCGAGAAGGAGTGTCTCGCCATCCGATGGGCGGTCGGCGCCCTCCGCTACTACCTGCTGGGTCGCCAGTTCACCCTCTATTCCGACCACGCCCCCCTCCAGTGGCTCCACCGGATGAAGGAGGCCAACGCGAGGATCACCCGGTGGTACCTCGCGTTGCAGCCCTTCCATTTCCGGGTGGCCCACAGGCCGGGGTCGCAGATGGTCGTGGCTGACTTCCTCTCCCGTTCCGGGGGGGGGGAGTAGGCTACGGCCGGATGGGTCCCCGGCCTATGTCGGGCGGTGGGGGTATGTGGAGGGGGGCGGAGTCTCGCCGGTAGGGGGGAGTATGGAGCACCAGGTCGGCGGGGGCGATTGGGTCTGGTTGCCGACAGGTGTCCGCAATCAGACCCAATCAGGAAGTGTGTATTTATGTGCCTGCTTTGCCTTTCAGTAGGGGTTGATCAGAGAGAGAGAGAGACGGTCCCGTGGAGAGCGAGTGGGGACGAAAGCCCCGAGAGCCAGGCCACCGTGTTGTGGACCCCACGGTGCACGAGACGTGCAGCCAATGATTTACCTGTTGTTCGCTTTGAAGAATAAAGCGAACCACGCGTTCAATAACGCCAAGCCTGTGTCCGCCCACTCTGTGAACTTGTTACATTCATGTTTATTCATTTTTTAAACTTTCATTGTTTTAAAGTTGAACAATGTGGAGCCGCACCACAAATACCAAATGCAAGAGCAGAAATCTTCGCTTGGAGCGTACGCTACAGTTGCAATGATGGCTACAAAATTAAGGGTTCCATTAATCAGCTGTACTGTTACACGGATGGGTCTTGGTCCCCTCAACGTCCACAATGCAAAGGTTCGTCTAGAAAAGCGCCTCATTAGGCTCATTTCCAATAGTAAAAGACAACAGCATAAAAGCATTTTAGCAGATGTGTTCCTTACCATGGACAAGTGTCTCTTTTAAAGTCAACTGAATCCAACAAGTGAAGACAGGAGAACAGATTAGTGCTTTCATTTGAGAATACAACATGAATTGAGGTGAAACATGAACATCAAGTTATTTATTTTGCATGACTGATTTAGAAAATCACCTTTTCTTTATCTAACTACAGTATCTGTAGTGGGTTTCAGTTGAGTTCCTTTTTTTTAAACAAGGGATGTTGAGAAGACATTTTGAATTTCTGAAATATGTTGAACTTCAGAACAAATTACTATTTTGTATTTCCTACCCTACATGGTGAAACTCTAAACTTCTTCTCATCTTTATTTTACAGCCGTTTCTAATGGCACAGCTCCATCTACTGAAGTACAGCGAGCTCGAAGTAAGTTGGTACAGTCTGTACCACCCAAGATATCAACCATTACTTAAAACCAGCCATAACAGCCCTCATACACAACATTTTTGCATTCAGGATTTACTGGGCGGGGCTTAAAGGGCAGCTGATGACGCACCACAATCTCCCTTAGCATTGCCCTGCCCCTAACAAACAGAGCGCAGTTGCATCACTGCTTGTCAAGCTCAATCGCGAGTTTGACAGTTGAGAGGCTCCGCCCCCCCATGCGTGAATGGGCGTGGTTTAGCGCCATCAGCGGACAGGCCCCCAGCGTCTCAGAGCAGAGAATAATGCTTTTTTTCACGACTTTGAAACCTAATTTTATATACTTGGCAACTTTTTTAATCATTCAAATTTGGCTGGGTGGTTAATAACACATTTTCTATGGTGTGACATTCAAAACACATATTTACTTTTGCTTTATATGGACTTTAATTTTTTACATTTTTGTTGTTCATTGTTTTAAAGTTGAACAATGTGGAGCCGCACCACAAATACCAAATGCAAGAGCAGAAATCTTCGCTTGGAGCGTACGCTACAGTTGCAATGATGGCTACAAAATTAAGGGTTCCATTAATCAGCTGTACTGTTACACGGATGGGTCTTGGTCCCCTCAACGTCCACAATGCGAAGGTTCGTAGAAAAGCGCCTCATTAGGCTCATTACCAATAGTAAAAGACAACAGCATAAAAGCATTTTAGCAGATATGTTCCTTAACGTGGACAAGTGTATCTTTTAAAGTCAACTGAATCCAACAAGTGAAGACAGGAGAACAGATTAGTGCTTTCATTTGAGGATACAACATGAATTGAGGTGAAACATGAACATATCAAGTTATTTATTTTGCATGACTGATTTAGAAAATCACCTTTTCTTTATCTAACTACAGTATCAGTAGTGGGTTTCAGTTGAGTTCCTTTTTTTTGAATGAGGGATGTTGAGAAGACATTTGGAATTTCTGAAATATGTTGAACTTTAGAACAAACTACTATTTTGTATTTCCTACCCTACATGGTGAAACTCTAAACTTCTTCTCATCTTTATTTTACAGCCGTTTCTGAAGTACAGCACGTTCCAAGTAAGTTGGTACAGTCTATACCACCCAAGATATCAATCATTACTCAAAACCAGCCTTAACAGCCCTCATACATCCAGAAGAAATATGTGGTGGCTTTCAGCCAGTGGTGGATAACACACTTTACCCATGTCCGACCACGTATCCTATACGCTATGCTTGTTCTCGTCAAGCAAAGTATTATATATATATATATATATATATATATATATATATATATATATATATATACAGTATAAAGTACATATAAATTATATTTGAGTACCAAAGGTAAAAGTATGACCTTATGTTTTGATGTAGGGAAATTTGATCCTTAACTTACGAACCTGTTGGTTAAGTGTTGATAATCTCGTTCTCTTGAAGGAGGGATGTTGACCTTCTGAATTACATGGTGAAAGTCCAACTTCTCATCTCATTTTTGCTTTGCTTTACAGCCGACGCAGAGCCATCTATTGATAAACAGGAAGCTAACATTAAGTCGGTACCTACTAGCCAGATGATAATCCTGAATTTATTTTGTTTCATTTCATAATACTTTTTTTAAAAGTAGGCAGGGATTCAGGGGCTGGAACCAAGCAAGGTACTTGCAGTATGTACCACCCAAGATATATCACACCACCACTCAAAACCATCCTTAAAGCCCCTCACTTCATCCACTATACATTTACATTTAGGGCATTTAGCAGATGCTTTTGTCCAAAGTGACTTACAATAAGTACATTTGTCAGAAGAAAGTGCAACAATATATCGCTGTCGTACAGTAGGATTTCACTAGAACAAGTTTCATCACACCCAATTGCTAAGTTAACCCATTGCTAGTATACAACAGGGATGGCTAGGGTAAGATGCTACGTGCTAAGATGCTTAATGCTAAGATACTAATGTAAGTGCCAGGACATACGAACATTCAAGAAGTGCTTAAGGGTTATTATTTTTTTATTGGGGGGGGTAGTAGAGGAAGAAGGCTAAGCAGAGTCCAGGTGAACTCTGAACAAGTGAGTCTTGAGCCTTGTGTGGAAGCTGGTGAGCGATTCTGCAGTCCTGATATTGGCAGGGAGCTCGTTCCTCCATTGCGGTGCCAAAACAGAGAAGAGTTGTGACATAGCTGTGAGACCTTTGCTAGCTCTTAGCGATGGCGGTACTACCAGCCGGCCAGCCGAGGTAGTTGATCGGAGCGCTCCAGTAGGGGCGTGGGGTCTGACTAAGGCTTGGAGGTAGGTCCGGGCACTTCCGTTGACGGCCTTATAGGTCTGTACCATTGTCTTGAATCTGATGCAAGCTGCTACAGGGAGCCAATGGAGGTCGCGGAAGAGGGGGGTCACATGGGAGAACATTTAAGAGAAGACGTGTATGGTGGCTTTCAGCCAGTGGTGGAGAACACAATTTACACGTATCGTATGCTCTGCACGTTCTACTCAACCAAAGTATTAGATATAGGCTACAGTGTAAAGTATTACAGTACCTAATACAAATTATATTTGAGTACCAAAAGTAAAAGTGTGACTTCATGTTGTGATGTTAAGGGTCATTCCATCCTTAACTTGTGCAGCTGTTGTTTAAGCCGTCAGAAGTTAGTTGGTTAAGTGTTGATGATCTAGTTCTGGTTAAGCTGATGGTGTCTGACTCCTCATAGGTGTCATTTACAATGAGGACATGTCTCCATCACTTTTTGAAATCACCCATTATATCTCCATCACTCTTTTAAAAGCATGATTATTTTCTGAGGCCTTATGGCCCCATTTGTTTTCAACACAGTGGGGCCATAAGGGCTCAGGGGTGTGTGTGTGTGTGTGAGTGTAAAACCTGTAAGTCCCTCAATATATTACTCAAGTGAAGTACAAGTGGTGTACTTCATGCTACTTGAGTGACTCAGGTGCACAAGTAAAATTATTAACATGGTTTATATTTCATGTTTATTCATTTTTAAAATTGTTGTTCATTGTTTTAAAGTTGAACGATGTGGAGCCGCACCACAAATACCAAATGCAAGAGCAGAACTCTTCGCTTGGAGCGTACGCTACGTTTGCAATAATGGCTACAAGATCAAGGGTTCCATTGATCGGCTGTACTGTTACACGGATGGGTCTTGGTCCCCTCGTCCACAATGCGAAGGTTCGTAGAAAAGCGCCTCATTAGGCTCATTACCAATAGTAAAAAACAACAGGATAAAAGTATTTTAGCAGATGTGTTCCTTACCATGGACAAGTGTCTCTTTTAAAGTCAACTGAATCCAACAAGTGAAGACAGGAGAACAGATTAGTGCTTTCATTTGAGAATACAACATGAATTGAGGTGAAACATGAACATTTCAAATGATTTATTTTGCATGACTGAAGTTGTAAATTACTTCCTTGAATATAACATGGTCCATTCTGTATTGAAATCCATAAGATAATCTAAATTGTCATTGACATAACTTGTGTTCTTGTCCCTATTTAGGTTGTGGGTATTGGGTAAGTTCTAACCTTTTCAACATTGCCTACTAGCTTTAATGCACGGCAACATGTTTTATTGTAATGTCTTGTGCATTGCATGCATGTTACATATCAAATACTTGTTAACTAAAGGATCCCAATTGGTCATTTACTTTGTAAGTAGCTTTCAAAACATATTGTTTTAGCAAATATACAACCTATTCAACATGTAGCCTATTTAGAAAATCAACAGAGCGTCTTGATAAAATCTGTTTTGTTTTAGGGATGTCGTCACCCGTAATTAAGCTCTGAAGAAAAGTGACCTCCACTTAACTATTTAAGTATATGAAGTGTCATTAAAAGGCTTTTTATTTTTTTATTTTCTTGTCATAATTCCTAATTGTCTTTACAGCAGAATAGTTTTCAAAACAGCTGGTTCATTGGCAAGTCTCAGAAACTATAAAAAAAAGTGATGTTATGACCCAAACAAATGAAAGTTGTCCTCGATTCTTTTATTCTGAAACATTTCATTTCAATTTTCACAAATGTAAGTAAAATTTAGCCAATTGAGCACTTTTGGAAACTACACCATATGTTCTGCAGTGATTTGAAGAGGAACCCTGCACAAGTATTTTGATCACTGAAAAATATAGTACATGATAGTACATAGGAAATGCCTACGTATGCCTATGATTGCCTACATGCCCCGTCTGTTTCCTTCATCATTAGTGTTTGAAGACTGAAAAAGGGGAATACTTTTGACATGAGAATATATTGCTCTTTTTAATGCAGAAAATATTTGGTAGTTCAAAAGTACATCCACAACCCTGCTTTAAAATCCAGTTCATCAAAGTGGGCTCACGCCAGACAACCAACAATATAAGGAATTCATCTGGGATCCAGCAGTCCTATGTTTAGCAGAACTTCTGGTGACGGCACAGTCTGGGCCGGAAACCAGAAACCGAAGGGGCGGAGTTACACCTTGTTTCCTGCTTGATTTATAATCGACCATCAGCTGAAATGAAAATATTTAGCATTTAGCATTTTGTTTTTGGGTTGTCAAGCAAACATCCGGTCAAAAGTTCTCTTTGATACGACACTGTGAAAAGGCAGAGGTGTCCCGTTATTTAAAAAAAAAAAAAGCACATCCTTGGAACGTTATTGACCAATCACAATTGAGTATAAGGACAGTGCTGTGCTATAAATGGAGACAAGCGATGTCATATGACTGACAAGTCAAAAGTATTCCTCCCTACCACAGCCTTCCATACTTCCCCCCCCTGCAGGGGGCGTCGTCAGTGAGCGTGATCCGAGCTGGAGGCTGCCGAGTCCAGCCCCAGCAGCGTCCCGAGGTACGACTGCTCCGGCCCGGGGGTCCAGCATGTGGTTGGAGCGCACAGCGTGGAGGACAGTGGTGGGCTGCGGGGTGAGGGCGTACTTTTCCAGGAAGGCCAGCTCGGCGGCCGCCTGGTAAGCTGCGGCCGGCTGCTGGCCCTGGGTGTGCATGGGGAGGACGCCGTGGGGTGGCTGTGAGGGCAGCGGACTCTGGTGATTGCTGCCGCCACTCAATCCCCCGCCGCTCTGCTGCCCGGCAGAGTCCGCGGACATCGAAACGGCCACCAGCGTGACTGGAGTGCAGCTGCCTGCCGCGGCAGCATGCGCCGCCGGCTTGTCAGGCTCCGCCAGGCGGTAGCCCTTTTGTGTTTCCTCGTACAGAGGAAGAGTAACCATCTTGTCCGCGCTGAGCGGCGGAGGCGGCTGCTGCTGCTGCTGCTCGGGGAACTTGACACTGTGCACGTGGTCCACATGGTACTTCAGCTTGTCCTTCCTCTTAAAGGTGGCACTGCAGTGGGGGCAGTTAAAGGGGCGGGCGTCGGAGTGGATCACCATGTGCTTCGTCAGGGTCTTCTTGATGCGGAAGCGCTGGTGGCACTCGGAGCACCAGTAAGGCTTCTCACCTGTCCCAAAACATACATATGAAGAAAAAGATAGGAGAAACCAGATATCAACTACAGGCTTAATTTACTGCTAATACAACTTCTATTAAAAACATTACATCAGGGAATTGATTAATTGTTTGCCTCCATGAAAACAAAAAGCACACACGCTCTCACCAGAGTGTGTCCTGAAGTGCATTTCCAGGCTGGACTTCCCTTTGAATTCTTTCTTGCAAACCTCACACTCGTGCATTGCAGTTTTATATCTGTAAGAAAAAGAAAACATGAGAATACCTGACCAACTCACACAGGAAGACATTGTTTTTTTTCCTCTCTAAAATAAATGAAGAAATGAAGAGTTAACAAACTTCTGCCACACTTTCTCTCCCAGATGCACGGTTTTGTAGTGGACCGTGAGATGATCGGGACGTCTGAAACACTTGCCACATTGCTCACACTGGTGTGCTTTTTCCCCTGGGACGAATTTTTGGGGGAATTATTACAGCCATAATTATTTTCAATAAACAATTTGAATTTGAAATTGACATTTCAGAGCTAGGTTTGTTCAGCATTTGACATTTAAAAACTGGATTTAAAAAAACAAATATAATTAGTGCTCATAAACAGTTTCCTCAGTTTAAACAGAAAAGGGGGACACCGAAGAAGGCAAAGCTAGTTACCGGAGTGTGTTTTCTGATGCTTGGTCAGGTGGTCGTGGCGTATAAATGTCTTCCCACATTCGTCGCACTCGTAGCGCTTGTCATCGTGGTGCATTCTGAGGTGGAGCCTGACCGGTAAGCACATTAATAAACATGGGAGCAGGGCGGCATCAGCTAGCGCACTCGTAGTACGCAACACTGTTCTGACCTGGGTTCTATTCTTGACCTGCGGTCATTCCCTCTCCCACACTACTACACTGACCTGCATATAAAGATAAATCCCTGACCAAAAATACATACACATAGATGTTTTATCCAAAGCAACTTACTGTGAATTAGTTTGTCTGATGAATGTCATTAAGGAGCAGGTAAGAGTTAGTCGTCTTGCTCGGATATCTACTGGATTTATACCGGCACATTGGATTCCAAACCCAAAACCTTTTTTCTGGGAGTCAAACAGCCTAAACACTGGACTATCCTGCATGCATGCATGCATACATACATATATATTAGTGGTGGGCATAGATTAATTTGTTTAATCTAGATGAATCTCACTGTAATCTTGGAATTAATCTAGATTAAAATTGCTCATTTGAATTCTGTCGAAGGCATTCATAATATGTGTGCTACCTAAATAATGAAGAAAACAATCAATGTACAGAGAATGGTGTCATCATTTATGAGTGAAAGTAACTAGTTGACACGTTTGCCATTGAGATTTGAAGCACAGCGATTCTTTTGGCTTGGATGGAGCCATCGGACGCCCCGACACGGACAGTGGAGCACCTTCCATGGATTGTTATGGCAGTGTTTGCCCAGGGTGTGTTTATATTTATATTTATTAATTCATCCAACATTACAGTCCCAACCTGTAGGAGCTGCCATGGCGGAAACTCTGCCCACAAATGCTGCAGAGGTGAGGTCTCTCCCCACTGTGGATCCGCAGGTGCTCCTTCAGTGTGGTCCTGGGAAGCGCAGAGGTACGTTTATCATCACCCCCAATAGACCTCATTCACCTACCGGCCATATTGGTCAGTTGGGTGCAGTGACCTTCGGGAGTCTTTGGAGAAACCATGACAACTCAATTGAAATGCTCCCTGCGCGGAGATGGATTGGTTAAAATGTTTCCCAAAGATTCTAGGTTTCCCCACCAATTATGTTCAAGCCCGCCATCTTGGTACTTCTTCACTAAACATTCTAGCATAACCATTAGCAGCAGCCAGTTGTTATAATGGTAAGCAAGCACCAAGATGGCCGCTTGGAATGTGTGTGAGAAAGTGTGTGAAAGTAGAAGTAGAATAGGTCTATTACCGTCATGTCCTCATCAGGCATTGTAATGGGTATATATTGCAAATAAACAACATGGGATTCAGCAGGGAGGTTGTGTGTTTTGGGGGAAACTTACCGCTCCCTCACTGATTTCCCGCAAACGGGGCAGGTCCATTTCCGTTTACCCCCGTGTGTACACTCAATGTGCCTCTTTCTGTTGCCCGTGTCATTGAACTGTCGGCCACAGATCCCACAGGGAAACGGACCTGTGGATGAGTCCCAATATACAGAGACAAAACACGTGAAGGTGGAACTAACTTCCCTACACTCCTCCACAGAGCCACATTGTCACGGCCAACAAGTCATTACGAAATCCCAACTAACGGAATGATCCAGACATAATTGTTTTTAACAGACAGAATCAACAGCCCTTATAATGTCCATTATTGAAATTGGTCCACTATTTTGAATCCACTTGTGTCCTGGTGAATTACCCACTTATTTGGATACTAATTCATTATTTCATCTTTCTTTCTGTTCGTTGACAAAATCTGCCCCTGGAGGCCAGCTTTGTTTGTTTTCAATATTCCTTTCTAACGGTCGTTTTCTGCCCTCTAGTGGTCAAAAATCAAGTACTACTACATGATTTTATCTACTATATTGTTTCAATAATACAAATATAAAAACCAGTCCACTTCTCACCCAAATGGTACTTTTCCTGGTGTTTCAATCTGGCAAACCTGGACTTGAAGTGTTGGTCACAGAAAGTGCATTTGAAGGGCCGGTCCTGGCTGTGAAGAATCATGTGCTCTTCCAGATGAGGCCTGCGTGTGAAGGTCTTTAGACACACCTGGAGGTCCACAAATAAACAAGGCAATTGGTCTATGGATGACCAAGACATAATTGCATCCCACTGAAGATTTTGACCCACCCTGGTCCTAAGTGGTTATTGGAGCAGGGGTTACCTCACTTTTTCATGCTGTATGCACTGAAATAAAATGTAAAGTGCATACACACTTAAATGAACATATTTGTACATACATACATACATACATACATACATACATACATACATACATACATACATACATACATACATACATACATACATACATACATACATACATACATACATACATACATACATACATACATACATACATACATACATACATATATATATATTAGTGGTGGGCCGTTATTGGCGTTAACGCGCTGCGATAACACGAGACTCTTATCGCGCGATTAAAAAATTATCGCCGTTAATCTATTCTCAAAGTTGGGTTGGGAGCTGGGTCTATACCGGATCTCCACCAAGGAAGGCAAGCGCCGCTGAACGGCTGCGCTGCGGAACGGCTGCGTCCTCTGCCCGGCGCCCCCCCCCCCCCCCCCCCGTCGGTCGTAGGTCTGGGCAGTGGCGCCTTAATGCACGGGCTTACCTGGGCTTCAGCCCGGGACCTCGGCCAATCAGGGGCCTCTTAAAATATCCTTGTGTGTTTTGCTGTTTGTCTGTTGTCTGTTTCCCTACCATCGCCCCTCAGTGTGAAAATTAAATCTACTCTTTTTCTACTTGACCTGATTGATATCAGGATATTTAACTATCACTATTGAACTGGAAAAATAAATATCGCAATGCATTGATTACATGTTTTTTTACCCAGCCCTAATGGACATATATTTCAGAAAACAAAAGTTTCTAAAAATGTTTATTGCGACCATCACGCTGCTGCGAACAACTAATGGCTTGCGACCCACAGATTGAACGCCACTGATTTGGGGACGTGAGGTGGAAGAATGTGAATGCGTCTACAGATCGCAACCAGCAACATGTGTGGGCTGTTCAGTGGTGTGACGTTGGAACGGCGATATAACCCTACCGCACATTTCCAGCCGTCACTCTTCTTGGTCCGCATGGCAAGGAACTCCTGGACCTGGTCCGGGTGGAATCTGGCCAGGTGAGAAACACAAGACGGACGTGACTGTATGGAATCTAGTCGCATGATGGACTCTCAGCCTTAAGGTTCTCGGTTCGATTACCCAATCCCCATCCTTGAGCAAGATGCCCCAACTAACCCTAACCCTAGTCTACCTGCTCCTTAACGACATGCATCTGAATTCACTGCAAGTTGCTTTGGAGAAAAGCATCTAATAAATGACCATAAATAGAAGATAAACAAGGCATGTATAAACATAAACATTCAGAAATGCTATTGTGTTTGCCTTTCTCAATGTCAGATTATTGAAGTAACGCATTGCATACACAACACAACATCTAAAGTAAAGCCAACTAGTCCACACACTAGACTACGACTATTTTTTAAAATTCTCGCGACCCCCCCCCCCCCCAGGTCGAGGGAGCCACTGGTGACCTCACCTTCTGACGTGCTTGGTCAGCGTCTTCCGGCTGGCGTGCAGCTTGCTGCAGAACGGACACTTGTGCTCCTTCTTCTGGAGCGGCGCGTCGCCAGCGTGCTTCTTCTTGTGCACGGTCAGGTTGGAGTTGGTGGAGTAGCGCTGGAGACAGACGTCACACTGGAAGGGCTTCTCGCCCGTGTGCACCCTGGTGTGACTCTCGTACTTGCCTGTGATAAATAGTAATTATAATAGTGGTACGAATAATAATAATAGTAGTAGTAATTAATCATTTATACACCTTTTTCACAGCAGTGTCATCGTAGGAAAGACACAGGGGTCGCTAATAACACTTATTAAGGGTCTGCTCCTTTTATGTACCGGGGCACTGGTAGTACACTTATCTTCACTAGTTCAGTCTACTTCCCGGATCTCATACTATATGGAAATACAAAACGAAATGAGAGACAGCGGATCGTCTTCCATGAGACAACCCACGCCGAGTTCACCTGCGCGGTCGAAGGTCTTGTCACATTTGGGGCATTTGAGGATCTTTTTGTTGGCCGTTTGGAGGAGGATGGGGGCCAGACCTTCAGGGTAAACCGGAGCCTGGGAACCGCTCTTCGCGGCCGCCGCCGCTGACGCCGAGGCCCCCGGGGGCCCGGAGAGGCCCCGGGGCTGCGTCACGTCGACGCCTGAAGAACTCTGCCGCCGCTTGCTGCGCTTCGGCGGACCTTCACCTTCGACCTCTTCCTCGTTTGCCTCCCTCTGCCTCCCTCTCTCCTCTTCAGTGTCCATCTGAAACGAGGCAGATGTCTCGCTTGATTTGGGGTCAGCTTTTTTCGTGACTGTGTCTCCTCCGCTTTCTTCTTCTTCTTCCTCTTCCTCCTCCTCCTCCTCCTCCACCTGTTTCTCGTACTCTTCCTCCCTTGGTGACGAGGCAGTGGACTTCTCTTTTGGCTCGGCCAGAGGGTACGCCATGACGTCATCCCCCTTGTACTTGGCTGGGGTTCTCCGGCTGCGAGCGGACCTCCGGGCGCCGGCGGCCGCTGCCTCGGCCACCGCCGGCCCCTCCTTGGGCCCGGGCTGCTCCGGGGCCGGCGCCCCGCGGCGGTGGACCCCGTGGCTTCGGACCATGTGGTTCTGCAGGGACCTCACGCTGCACAGCCTGCGGTCACACAGGGAGCACGCGGCGCCGGGCGGTGGATCCTCCAGGACCACCGCGTCCGGACCGCCGGCGGTCCCCAACTCGGGAGCCCCCCTCGCCTCTGGAGCCCAGGGCCGGCCGACATCCCCTCCCTCCTCCACCTCCTCCATCTCCTCCTCCTCCTCCTCCTCCTCCATCTCCTCCTCACGCAGCAGCTTCAGCACCTCCATCATGTCCAGGAAGCGGGCGGCCTCCATCAGGGCCGGGAGCTCCGCCTGGGCCACCACACACTCGGAGGTGTAGAGGAAGCCCAGGAGGTGTCGGAACACGGACTCGTCCACGTGGTCCAGGGTGACCTGCCCCGCGGACGGGTTCTTGGACAGCTCCGCGTGGAAGTAGCTGCTGCCGTGGGCCAGCACCACCCTGTGGGCGCGGTACAGCTTGCCGCCGACGGACACGGACACGTCGCAGAACCGCTGCCTCACGCGGTCCTCCCGCAGGAACCGGAGGAGGTGGAGGCCGTGCTGGGACATGGACAGGTGTCTGGGTCGGGCCGCCGCGTCCGGCGCCGGCGGGGCACGGTCTCCGCCGCCGGTGCTGGCCCATTTCGGAGGCCGAGGTTGGGGCTGTTGGGGTTGGCCGGGCTTCCTCTTCTTCTTCATCATCTCTTTCGCTGGGCGACCCATACACGACACCGCTGGAAAAAACTAACCGCGGGAAAAGAGGCGACGCGGTACGCTTTTATAGTGACCTCTCGACGTGAAACGTGCGCAGTACATCGTCATCATCATCATCATCATCGACAGGGTTGAACCCCCCGCAACCCTGCTGAGGTGGGAGCATGTGGACCTGAGGACCTTCATCCCAGGCAAGGGGATGAGGAGTTCCGAGGAGAATGACGACGACGCGAAACCGCCACTCGGTCCAACCGTTATTTGCCGTTTACCGTGGGAACCCGCGACGCGTCCCGCGCCAGGCGTTAAGCCAGTTGACGTTGTAGCCTACCGTCAACTGTGGGTGAAAGGCTGAGTGGAGATGTTGTTGTCTTTTCCGGGCGGGTTTCTTCGACGCCCCTATTCACCCAATTGTACGAGAAATGTCGGACGACGGCGGGCGACGCGTGTTTCCTCGTCGGCTGTTTCTGCTTTTTTGTTTGTTTGGAGACGCCTCGACGTTTCAAACGGTGCGATCTATAAAAAAAAAACATATGTTAACATGTCACTTTTAAGGAGCTTATAAACCGGAGTGTCTGCCTTTAGGGGAATTTAAAGATAGTAATTGGGGGTTAAGAAGCGCAAGACGAATGCGCTAACGCAAATCTTAAAGTCACTATGGTGGACGCATGGCATGATGGGTAATGTAGTCCTGCGGTTTCCGGGTTACCTGGCAACCGCGCCACAACCGCCCATCAACGAACACCTCCATGTTCCTGAGCCTAACAGCAAAAAGTCATTGTTAAAGCAAAACGGGCTTAAAATAGCAGATGTAGATTACAAAACAACCACAACGGCCTACGCATTTTAATATTCATGCGAAAAATAAAAGGAATTTGGAAACATTGCACGTGTCTGCATAGGGTTGCTTTTTTTTGGGGGGGGGGGGGGTTGTTTTTTTCTTTATAATTATTTATCTTTGTTCATATGTCCAAGTCACGCATTGCAGAGCAACTACAAATTAGTGTTATGTAAGACGACATGAGAAAAGTTGCTCCAATTAGCCACGAAGCCCTCCTCTGCTAAGTGTATTAGCCTAATCCCGACGCGCGAGCGGCACTGCAAACCCTGAACGCATGCATGGCCGCCGGTTAAAATGGAGGGATAATAATAATAGATATAATAGATATAATAATATATATATATATATTGATCCAGGGACCAGTCCTCCACTATGCTGAGATTCAGTGCGGGGACCTGGATGTGGTGGCTGATGTACGCAGGTAGGCCGGTGTTGCGGTCTGTAGGCTATTTGGGGAAATGTCATCTCTTTTTTTTTAATGCACAATATTGCACTAGAGACGTGTCTACAGTAAACATTACGAATTAGGCGAAATGTGTTTAATTGTGTCGGACGATAAAATGAACACTTTTGAATAATGAAATAGCAGAAAGAGGTCAAATATTAAAGGTCCCCTATTTTACCACCAGGTGTGACGTTGATTACCCATTAAAAGCCATGTCAAAATCTACCCTCTAGCGACATCACACATGGGAGTGTTCACCCAGATGTATGATAAAATAGGGGCCCTTTAAAGTACTTAATCATGTTTGCAACTCAAAATGAATGTAGTTCTATTTTTTATTTTTTTTGTGTGTGTGTAATTCTTTTTAGCTCTTTCTCAAATTCATTAAAACCTCGTATTCCTCTTTCCCAGGCACTTTATGTGACGAGGACATCGGTGTTTGTGAGCAGCAGCGGCCGTGCCAAAATGGCGGCGTATGCGAGCGGCACAATGGTGGCTTCAGATGCCTTTGCTCTCAGAAGAGCCAAAATGGCCGGCTGTACGGCGGCCAGACCTGTGCGGTGGCGCTCTCCGGCTGTGACGACGGCCGCTGTGAGAACGGAGGAGTGTGCCTGCCCCTGCTCGTCCGCGACCAGCACGCGTACTCGTGCGTCTGCCTGGCGGGCTTCTCCGGGCGCCGATGCCAGACCCCCACCACCTTCTCCCTGGAGCGGAGCGGTGGCTACCTGCGCCTAGAGACTCGGGGCCCTCGTCGGGACCCCAAGGCCCCGCTCCGGCTGACCTTCGGCTTCAGGACCCGGGGGCCCGCCGGCACCCTCCTGCAGTGCCGCGCGGAGGACCTGCTGCTCACCGTGGAGCTGCTGAGCGGTCGCCTCCGCCTCAGCAGCCGGAGAGGTCAAGGGTCAAGTGTCACACTGGTCCAGGAGCTCCGGGCAAATGTCTCCGATGGCGAGTGGCACGTGGTGGAGGCCTCTCTGGGTGCAGGGCTCAGCCGGATCCGCCTGCTCTGCCCAGGTGGTGGTGGTGGTGGAGGTGGTTGTGATGATGGTGGTGGTGATGATGTTGGTGGTGGTGGTGGTGGTGGTAGTGGTGGTGGTGATGATGTTGGTGGTGGTGATGATGGTAGTGGTGGTGGTGGTGATGATGATGTTGGTGGTGGTGGTGGTGATGGTGGTGATGATGTTGGTGGTGGTGGTAGTGATGTTGGTGGTGGTGGTGATGTTGGTGGTGGTAGTGATGATGTTGGTGGTGGTGGTAGTGATGTTGGTGGTGGTGGTGATGATGTTGGTGGTGGTGGTGGTGGTAGTGATGTTGGTGGTGGTGGTGATGTTGGTGGCAGTGGTGATGTTGGTGGTGGTGGTGGTGATGTTGGTGGTGGTGGTGGTGGTGATGCTGGTGGCAGTGGTGGTGATGATGTTGGTGGTGGTGGTGGTGGTGGTGATGATGTTGGTGGTGGTGGGGATGTTGGTCATCATCTGCATGTGCTGCGTGCCCCTGGTCTCCCTGGTTGTCTTGCCCCAGTCTGCCAGAGCGTCTCCCTGGGTGCGGCGGGTCTGAACCCGGGCGTTGAGTCCCCGGCTGCTTTCAGCGGCTGCTTCCGAGACGTGGTGGTGGACTCACGGCTGGTGGCGCCCGGGGATCTGGGGTCTGAATCTGACGTGATCCAAGTGAACGTCACCATGGGATGCAGTGACGAGGACAAGTGTGAGGCGGCTCCGTGCGGAGGCCGCGGCCGCTGTGTGCCCCAGGGCTGGAGGAGCTACAGGTGTGTGTGCCACCGACCCTACAGGGGGGTGGACTGCCAAGAGGGTGAGTATGAGGCATGGCGGCACATTTTTAAGATGTAAAAATATTAACCTTTAATTGTTGATTGTGAAATAAGACATTTAGTCTTAGTTAAGCCCTACGGTTAAGCCAGTGGAAGTAATAATATTGGCTTTGAATTATTCTATTTATCGGCCATCATTTCATTATCGGAATATTACATAATACAAATTTCCCGTGATCGGCCGATCATTTATCGGACCCGTTATTTATCCCTAATCAGAAAACCTCAACGGCCAGTGGAAATAAAATGTCCAGCTCAGCCAGAGAGGCAGGCCGCAGAGACATGTCCACCAGGGACATGTCCACCAGGGACATGTCCACCAGGGAGATGTCCATCAGGGATATGTCCACCAGGGAGATGTCCACCAGGGATAAGTCCATCAGGGTTATGTCCACCAGGGACATGTCCACCAGGGACATGTCCACCAGCGCCTGGAAGGTGGATTATCCAAGCGTTGTGCCAAGTAAATGACTTAATTGACCTTTACGCCTTCACTGCTAAGCAGCGTCTCAGGGACAGGACACACACACACACACACACACACACACACACACACTGATTGATGGAATGATTTTGAATGCGTCTCTTAACCCGTTCCTCAGTCTCTTGTTCCTCCTCCGCTTGTTCTGCCCGTGTCTGTACAGAGCACGTCCCCGCCACGTTTGGATCAGACGCCCTGGACAGCTACGCCGTGTTCACTTTAGTTGACCACCCCCCCCACACCCTGGCCTTAGACCACCCCCCCCACACCCTGGCCTTAGACCACCCCCCCAATACCCTGGCCTTAGACCACCCCCCCCACCCCCTGGTCGTGTCCATGTTTGTGCGGACCAGGCGTGCCAGTGGCCTGCTGCTGGTCCTGGCCAACAGCACTAGCCAGTACCTCCGCGTGTGGCTGGAGGAGGGCAGGGTCAAAGTTCAAGTCAACAACCTCGAGAGCGCGACGAGCCGGGCCGCGGCCGACGACGGCCACTTCCACCTGCTGACCGTCAGGCTGGAAGACCGTGTGGCCGTCTTGTCCCAGGCGAGCCACGTCCAGGCGTCCATCGCCACCGGGCTGGTCCAGGCCCGCCACGGGGACCGGGTGTTCATCGGGGGCCTGCCGGACCCCCGGGCCCCGGCGGCGTTCGGCGGCTACTTCAAGGGCTGCGTCCAGGACCTAAGGATCAACGGCAGGCCGCTGCAGTTCTTTCCCATCCCGGGCGCCGCCGCCGCCGCGCCGGCGCCGGCCGAGTCCCACCGCTTGGAGCAGCTGACCCGCGTGACCCGGGGCTGTAGCAGCGACGACACGTGCGCCGTGAGTCGACGAGGGGAGGGCGACATTTGGTCTGAGAACCTTCAAAGGCATACATTCAATATTGAGGACACACAAATGACAAAACTACACAAAAAAGTGCGAAGAGTGAAGAGTAGGAATCAGAACACTAGATCAGTGTTTTGTATTTTGGTATTTGTGTTATTTTTGTAATTCGTAGTATTGATCGGCGGGCGTCTAACCGGGAGGCTACGACGGACCGCTTCGTTCAATGTATCGTTTGTCGCCGCCGGCCCCATTTTTTTCTTCACGTGTCTTCACTCAGGGGAAGCCGTGTCTCAACGGAGGGCTGTGCTACGCCACGCGGGAGGACTTCTCCTGCAGCTGCCCGCCCGGCACCGCCGGCCGGCGCTGTGAGGAGGTGGTGAGGTGGTGTGAGCGGTCTCCCTGCCCCTCCTCCGCAGTCTGCGCACCGCTCCCACGCGGCTTCCAGTGTGAGTTTGCTTCCCGTTCCCCGCCCCGTTGTGTCCTTAAACGACAAAATCGTAATAATACCACCCAAGGATTTGGCATAACGGATGTAAGGTGAGGTGGTGTAAGGTTATGGGTGAGGTGAAATGAGATGAGGTGAGCTAAGTTAAGACGAAGTTAAGGCAAGGTCAAGTAAAATAATACTCCATTCATCTCAGGAGGGAAACTCTGTTGTGTTGCAGGAGCAAAAAAAGGCCGTTTCTGTTCATGTGTATCCAGTGAAGGCTGTGTGTGTGTGTGTGTGTGTGTGTGTGTGTGTGTGTGTGTGTGTGTGTGTGTGTGTGTGTGTGATGACCTCGCTTTCTTTCCTTTTTTATCTTTGTTAACTATTGCACAGCGTTTTATTTTATAAAATGAACGTATTATTTCTGCAATCTCGGACACAAGCGTCTCCTAACGTGACCTTTAAAAAACGTCAACACAGTGACAGCGACATGTTTCTGTTTCTTGCAGGCCTGTCCAACGTGACGCTACGCGGTGGCGCCGGCGGCGGCGTTCTGTCGTACCGGGGCAACGGGCGGATCACGCGGCGCCTGACCGGCGTGGTCCTCCGCCTGCGGACCAGGCAGACGGACGCCACGCTGCTGCAGGCGCGCCGGGGCCCCGCCCGCCTCCTCACCGTCTCCCTGCGGCGATCGCACCTCGCCATGGAGCTGCTGCGGGCGGACGGAGCGGCGGCCGCGGCCCCCGCCGTGTCCGTCCGGACCGCCGCCCCGGTCGCGGACGGCCGCTGGCACACCGTCGAGCTCCGCATGGAGACGCCGGGCGCGGAGAGCTCCCGGTGGGTGGCGGAGGAGGTGGAGGCGGATGCCGGAGGGAGAGCAGAGGCGCGGGTGTCTGAAGCCACGGGGGGCAGCTTGGACTTCCTGCGGGAAGGAGTGGACATCCTGCTGGGCGGCGGGGGGGACTCTGGGGGCGGGCTGGACGGGTGCCTGGGCCCCCTGGAGATCGGGGGAATCCCGCTGCCCTTTCACACAGACGGGGAGCTGAGCCTGCCCCGGCCCCAGGAGGAGCAGTTCCTGCTGGGGCCGGGCGCCGTCGCGCCGTCGCGCCTCGGCTGCCGGGGCGCCGACGTGTGTTCCCCCAACCCGTGCGGGGACCGCGGCGGCGCGTGCGAGGACCTGTTCGACCTCTCCCGCTGCCGGTGCCCCCCCGGGTGGACGGGCCCGCTGTGCCAGGACCCGACCGACGCGTGCCACCCCGACCCCTGTCTTCGCGGAAACTGCACGACAGCGTCCCCGGCCGCCGGCACGCCGTACGAGTGCGCGTGCGAGCCGGGCTACGCCGGGAGCCGATGCGAGGCGGAGGCGGAGGCGGATACGTGCGCGGACCACCGGTGCAGCGCCGGGGCCACGTGCCTGAGGGGCGCCGCGGGCTACGGCTGCCTCTGCCCACGCAACATGACCGGACGGTACTGTGGGTAAGTTTACTTCTTCTGTTGCTGACCCATATCCAGAGAGATGGCGTCGTACACAAAGCAAAACAAACACACCCCGTCTGCTGTACGAGTATCGGCGTTAATTAAGTCTTACAACCCATTTTTCCACAGTGATAAACTTCCAGAAGTCCCATGGTACGTCAAGAGAAAACCGTAAGTGTCTCCCTTGACTCTTACTTGTTGTTTTGGGCCTGCTGTCCTCAAATCAGATCAGTTGTTGTGACAAATAACTCTACAATATTGTAATAGTATTTTTACGTGACAAAAATATAAAAAATGTGTTGTTTTTAATTTTTAATTTACCTGGTTATGAAACTGACTCCTTTAAATTTACATTTTGCTCGACTTTTAGTCTTTTTAGTTTTGTCTCCTTTTGTGTTTTCTGTCTGTAACTATGTGTTTTTTATTTATGCTGCTGCCTGTCTTGGCCAGGTCTCCCTCGAAAAAAGAGATTCTTAATCTCAATGGGACTTTCCTGGTTAAATAAAGGTTAAATAAAACAAAATAAATACAAAATATTTTGTAATTGTATTTTTGCTGTAGATTTCCCGAGTTGCCGGTGACCGAGTGCCATGGGGGGAGGTGGAACTACAGCTGTTTCCACGGAGGGACGTGTTCTGGCGGGGACAGCGTCTGTGACTGTATGGCTGGCTTCACAGGACACTGGTACGTCACGCCACACGCATACAATACCGACCGCTATATACTGACCTCACACACACACACACACACACACACACACACTACTTCACACACATACAAAGTGACCCCCAACTCCACCAAGGATTTGACACGGCAGACGTTTTGAATTGCGTCCCCCCCTCTCTCTCTCTCTCTCAGGTGTGAGACGGACGTGGACGAGTGTGCGTCGTACCCCTGCATGCATGGCGGGCTCTGCCTCGACCGGCCGGACGGCTGGGAGTGCGTGTGCGACCAGAACTACTCGGGCGTTCACTGCCAGAGGGACATCAATGACTTCTACCTCTACCTCTTCCTGGCTCTGTGGCAGCACTTCTTCCAGCTCATCTCCTACCTGGTGTGGCACATGGACGACGAACCCGAGATCGAGTGGGCAGTCGAATTGGACGATTAGGGTGCCCACCCCCCCCCCCCCCCCCTCCTTAAGCCAAGCTAACTCACAATAATACAAATCTGTGTTTGTAAAGCACTTTTGGAAAACAAGGTTACAAAGTGCTTCACCAACATAAATACAGCAATAATAACAACTTGTGGGCAAATTGGGCCTAGATACTTAGAACTAGACCAATAGCCGTCATGGTTTGCCACCTGCAGAGCCCACAGAGGTCATAGGTTACATGCAGCTCTGTTGGAAACAGTCATGCAATATCACATATTGCACTCTTTCTTCCAAAATGCATCAGTTGGGTTTGTACCACGGCTACTGCAGAGTATGTGCCTTACAAGGGACCCAGCCATATAACAGTATTCTGCCAATAGACAATAACGTATCCAAAGCAGAACTTGAAGGGGCTATAGACGATATATTTAGCCACAAGAGGTCACACTAGAGCACCAGCATCTCAAACCACAACAATTGGGAGTGTTTTTTACCTTCTTAACTCATCTCATGTTAGGCGCGTGCGTTATCATGAACGCGCAGCCGGACCGGACAAAACTAAGAAACTAGAAGCTCAGATTACAACACACACAGAGGGAGTATGCGTTCATTCTCTGGTCAGGACGCCATTACTCCACTATATCTCTACATAGCCAATAGTTGTTTGCTGCTATATTAATGTTCAGGATATCGTCTATAGCCCCTGTAAACTTGTACAACATGAACATCTTGACAGTTGATATACTAATTGACGTGCAAGACGATAATGTGATTTGTTTTATTTACATTTTTTCCATTTACATTTTTTATGTACAAACGGCAACATAATATTCACACTTCAAATCCCAGTCAAACCAAAAAAAAAAAATCACATTATTTTAACACTTTCCTACTTTGTGAATGAAAAGGAAAATTAGGGCTAGGAAAAGGTCAGGATCAGCAGCGCCAGCACATTTGGGATCGAGGTGGAAAAAGTCAGTCGGAAACCCGTCCCTTTAAGAATTAAAGGCTTAGCACCGGATGTGCAGTAATAAATAAACAACCGTATCCAAGATCACGCCCTTTAAACCCTGCTTACAGACATTCACAGCTCAACAGTCGTGTAAGAGGGTTCGATGTTAGGACGTCAGAGTAAGCAGTGTAAGGCAGTCTACTGGTTGGACATTCACAGTCTCGCGTGTGCGTGTGTGTGCGTGTGCGTGTGCGTGTGTGTGTGTGTGTGTGTGTGTGTGTTACAAGCGAAGCTTTCGTTCACAAAGTTCCTTGTAGATTCTCTTTCGAATGTTTGGTATCTCTTCCTGGGAGAAAGCGAGAGGTTCACTGAAGGCGAGCCGCTTACAGTACTGAAAGGTAGAGACACACACAAAACATTTTACTTTTACATTTTATCTTTTCGCATATATATTGAAGTCAAGTTGTGAAGCTAGACTGTACCTCCAAGACAAAAACTCCACAGTCGTTCTCGTTGTTCTGCTGGGGTGTTTTCTAAAACAGACAGTAGAGGGCGACATTAGCACATCTCATCCATTAGCTCACTCGCCACACCGCCACTATCCAGCAGGGGGCACTATAGCGCTTTTCATCAAGTGACACATTTCTGAAGCCTGACCAACTGAATGGCAATTCACCTTATTGGCTGACACCACCCAGCCGGTTTGAAAATACTTTTGGTTCTTCTCCTGGGCCTCGGTGGTCAAGTATTTCAGGATGTCCTGATGTAAAAAAAAAAAAGAGAAATATATATACATTTATAATTATGACTGTTTCATGATCTTTTTTCCAGGCGGGAAGTTAAAGGTGCTAGAGCTGTAAAGAGAGAAGATGGCAGAAGAGCGCATGATTTTGAAACATCCCCTCCCTCTTCTGTTCTCTGCCATTGAGAAGAGTTGCATTTCGCAGACCTGTGATTGACAGGCAAGATGTATTCCCCGAACCAATCACGGATGAGATTAACTGTTTATTCAGAAATGACCCGGGAGCTCTAAAATGTAATTTGGCTCCTACAGAGGCAGACGCAGTCAACTCGAAGAATATTCTCACAGCGCATTTCACTCTTAGTTGACGGATGGCTATGCCATTTCTAAAAAATTACACTCAAATAACAGCTCTTAAATATTAGCTACAGCACCTTTTAGCTCTGCAGGCCTGATTGACATGATTTATTTTCCTTTGCACAACTTGATTGATTGATGGATAGATTGAACCAATGGAAGTAAACCCATGTTTACTCAAATCAACGGGACCTTTACACTGGCGCCATCGTTAAACGTGAGATCGCTGAACAAGTCTCAAACAAACGTAGATTTCACCCCAATCCCAATGTCACCCCTAAATAGGGATGGGAATCGAAAACCGGTTCTTGTTGAGAACCGGTTCCCAGTGTTTCAATTCCTTGGAATCGTTTGCCAATTTCGCGAACGATTCCCTTATCGATTCCAGTGGACGCGAATGATGTCACCACGCACGTTGCGTAGCGACTCCAGTGCAGCCAGCAGTCAACAGTAAACATGGCGCCCAAGCGGTACAAACGCTCCAAAGTTTGGTTACACTTCACAAGAAAAGACGACAACAGGGCAACTTGCAATACTTGCAACGTGGATATTTCCTCAAAGGGAGGAAATACTTCCAACATGCAAAAACATTTGCGCACACAGCATGCGATAACGATTTCTGAATGTCGCGTTTTCGATGCGCTCTGGACGAACATCACTGAATCCTTTTTTTCCAAATGAGAATCGATAAGAGAATCGATAAAGAACCGAATCGTTAAGCGGAATCGAAAATGGAATCCGAATCGGAAAAATCTTATCGATTCCCATCCCTACCCCTAAAGCCTAAGCCCTGAACCCTTAATTGACCGGACTTAATTGACGTCAACTGGTAAATGCTTGAGTGCGAGAGGCTGCAAGGGCTTGAAATTGTATAAACAGGAATGGGACAGCACTTTGTGACATCACGTTACCTTGACGACACCAATACATGTTACACACAATTACTACATGGCTTCGTTGAATACTCGATTGTGATTGGTCAACTACAGCGAAATAACAGACCGCTGCTATGAATAACAGACCGTTGCTATGGACACTATTTCCAACCGTAGAATCTACTTCTGACTTTTTTGCAGAAGCAATAAAATCATTCAAATAATTGTTGCTGTATTTTATGTCAAATTGTTGATTTCTTTATTAAGTAGTCGTGTAATAAAAGCCCTTCAGGGTGATTCAAGACCCCTTTGCGTCGAGGTCAGATCACCCTGTCAGGGTTTCTTTTGCAATAATAAGGCTGTACATCCCTTACATGTGGGTTTGGGACTATTATATTAAGGTTTTTTACTTTCTTTACGGCCAAGGCACCGGGGACCAACTGGCTTTTGCGTTGCAGATTGGACATCAGGCAAGTAATTGTAAAATAATCAATAAACTTGTTTTTGTCAAAACAGCATCATTAAGCAAAAAGTTTAAAAAATGGTTGATGAACAAACTAGGCATGTGATATAACTGCTTGTATTACTCTGGTTTCATGTGTTTTTTTGCACTTTGTGCAGCTTGTGTGACAAATTACAGGAAGTGAGAAGGACCTAGTTGGTCTCCTTTAGAAATGTCTCTGGATGTAATTACCAGCGCGACCTGCCGGGGTGCCGTGCACTCGGACGAGTCGTACAGCTGGATCCTCCTGCACCTCAGGTCAGCAGCCACCAGACACCAGTGCACCTCCAGGTGAACAGGCACCAAGAGCAGCCGCTTGGAGAACAGGTTGACCTGTAGCGACCCAGAGAGAGGGTGGTGGGGGGGGGGGGGGGGGTGGGGGGGGGGGGAGAAGGCATCAACAGCGGAAATTACAGCCAGACCCGGGGGGCTAACAGGGTTATATCCACTCTGCTTGGGTCCATCTGAGGTGAAATTTGTCCTCTGGGCAACTCTCCAGGTTAGGGGAGGGCGTTGTTAAACAAATAACGGTCTGCACTTAATGTGTTCGTCTTAAAGCTGCACTGTGTGGCTTTGGTCCCTGCGGCCATCTGTCTATGTGAAATTATTTTAATTCAAATTAATATAAATAATCCAAATGATAGTAATCCCATCCCCCACTTGGATATTTAAAAAAGGGAAAAAGGTGTTTATATATATATATGTCACTTCCTCCTCTCCATCTCCATCGTGACGAGGTCAGACTCCACCACAGACTAAAAGTACTGTTGAGGAGTTGTGTTGTGCAACAGGTGGATGGACGTGTTGATCCTGAGCACATGTCATCACATTATTGTGAACAGTGATGGCTGAAGTGAAAAGGTTCAAATATAATGGGACATGTCAACGACGATGGTTGGTTGCTTGGTGAGGGTTTTTTGTTCTTTTTTAGACAGTTGACGTGATCTGATGCGCTGGTTTTAAAACGGACCTGTTTCGTCCATCTCTGCACTCCCTTGTAGCCTTTCGTGTCTAGTTGATGGTGAAAGAAACTGTTCAGAAAATGGACCTGATAGTGGGAAAGAAAGGAAATTGTGTTCATCAGCCTTAATGTAATGCCATTACTACCAGAGGAAAAAACAAAAGGTTTCAAATTAGCTTTGAAATTACAGAAATTTGAAAGCAATAAAAAGGTAAAAGTAAAATCTAACAATAATCGCCAATATAGCTACCTTGTCATCCGTAGATTCAATAATCAGCTCCCCATACATGTTTATGACCTTAAAAAAGAAAAGGAACACAGAAACAAACCGCTGCATAACACGTCACGCTTCACTCCAACCAGTCGAAGTGCTACATCTCCGGACCGCCGCCGGTCTTAGCACTGGGTGCCGTCGTGTGGGTGGAGGCGACAACCTGGTCGTTGAGCCAGTTGTGGTCGGCCAGCGTGGACAGGTCCTCCAGCATCAGCGTGTGTTTCTTGTAGACCACTTGGAAGGAGGCAGACGTTGTTCTTCTCACTACGGTAGAGTTGTTGTACTTGGTCAAGATGGAGATGAGCAGTCGTTTCCTGGAGGGAGAATATAAGTAATATATGCTTACCACCACCTAAGTGTACCAAGTACATTATTTTCCGATAACGGGACACCCCGAGTCGTTTATTACGCTCATACCACAGTTACCAACAATGATTAGATCGAGTTACTTTCAGCTATAAAGTTATTGTTTTGTTAATCGACTTAAAATCAGCTGAAATTAAAATATTCTTCCCCGGTGCTCTGAGTATATTGTTTTTGCGTTGTCAAAGAAACATGTGGTCCACAGTTGTCTTTGACCGTTGTTAACGTATTTGTAGCACACTGATTTGGACGTGTTAAAAGGCAGAGGTGTCCCATTTTTTTAACATAATGCACACAAAATAATTGTTTTAAACATTGATCTGAGCAGCGTTTCACAACCAGGAGCACAGGAGCAGGTTACAGGGGGTACTTGTAAAGATTTTGGTTCTGCTTTAAATTACGATATTTAATATAATTGATAATATATTATCATTTGTGGATTATGTAAGATATTGGTTTGTCACCAAAGTTAAGACCAGCAATAGAAGTACGCCTCAGCTTCCTCCATTTTAAACGCCTAGGCCACTACAATATTAATAACGAACGCTAAACAATAGTATAGTAATAGTATAATAGGAGTTCACAAAGGGATACTTGAGCTCTAGGGGTACATGACACAACAAAGGTTAGGTAAAGTAAACTGGAAGAGCTTCAAAACTAACACAAGTGTGGGTTTAGAACATTGCACGTTGTTGACACATGATTGCTCAACCACTTGTGTACTGGGAGAATTTGATGGAGATGTTTGATTAATAAATGGCAGCAATGAGAGGGGGGTGGGGGATGAGGTCTTCAGGTCCATTCTGGAAGTTAATTCTTTGAAGGCCATGTGTGAACTGTACAGATAGTGAGCATTCAATTGGTTCCAGTTTAACAAGAAAGGCCTAGTTTACTATTCTATTGCTATTCAGTCACATCGCAGTCGCCTTTATCTTATGCAAAAGACCCAACCAAGCATTTTTGGTCTGTTTTGATATGTCCTACTCCAAACTGAAGCCCCTCACCACTCAGCTTCAACATTACATCTGAATGGATGTCAAGACCCCCAGTGACCACCCTGTGTGTACTTTACAGACCCACACCAGACCCCATACCGTTGGACGTCCATATCGGTCCACCTCAAGCTTCGGGGAATGTCACACTTTTGCAGCGGGATCAAACTCCCGTAAACTTTGCAGAAGCCGTCGAGAAACTCTAAAAAAAAAAAATTTAAAAGAGAGAGAGAGAGAGAAAAAAGAGAAAAGAGAGAAAAGAGTGAAAACAAAAAATGATGATAAAATGAATCAAATACAAAAAGCCATGTGAAGAGGTGGATGACTCTTAAGTACCCTTAATGGTGTTGGTCAAGGCCTTGTGGGTGACACTGGGTTGCCGCTGGCTTTCAGAAGACAGCCCACCCCCTGGCAGACTCTCACAGACCCGGCTGAGTCTACTGATGCTGCTCTTTCCATCAGCCATCACCTGCTCTGCACCCGGGGTGGTACAGGTTTCCCGCGGGCAGACGGGGTCCCTCCACGGCTCCTGATCGCCAGCAATCTTCTCCAATCTGTTGGTCCTATTGTTGTTGTTGTTGTTGGTCTTCTGCCCCACGCCCTTCCCCTTCCTCACCCGGTGCCTGCCCTTTGTAGATCCTCCTGTGCCCGGTGTCTGAGGGCAGTCGGTTGAGGTCGACGGAGAAGCAGGTGGACCCACTTTTCCACAGCCTCCTTGAGGTACTCCACCGTCCACGACACCTGATGTCGGCCTTTGTTCTTGGTCTGGTTCTTGGTCTGGTTCTTGGTCTGGAGGGTCCCAGGGAACGTTTCTGTCCCCGCCTGCGTCTCCTTGTATCTGCAAGCGGATTTTGACATCGCCGGGGCGGTCGCGGGAGGGTCTGGAACGGACCGAACGTCTTTTGCGTTTGCCGCTCGTCATGAGCGTCGCAAAGAAACGAGATCTCGCCGTTCCCCGCCGACGCCACACCCACATCCTCCGTTTGTAGAGCAGCCGTTTTTCGCCGAGGGAAGGCGCCGCCGTCGAGCCATTCGGTCGCCGATTCCCTTTGCCCGTTTGTTCCTGCACCTTCAGGGGAAGCTTACCCATTGGTGCGATCTAAGAAAACGGTGTCATGCGATGATGATGATGATGATGACGACGTCGAGATAAGGGGTCTCCGTGGCAACAGAGTAGAGCCAGCACATGGGCCTAGTAGTTCACAAGGGATGCTACAGCTTGTTGTTGTTGTTTTGCCTGTAAGAGACAAGCAAGGTTAGGGTTAATGTGACCTCCCCTGGACATTCAAGGAACACAAGCATGACTGTTGATGCGGTTTCAGGGTTTGCTTTAACCTTTTCAATATAGGGATCTTTTTGCCCATTACAGGGGAAACCTCTGTAAAAGACGCCTTGTCACAACTTATTTCGGATTACGCCGAGTGGGAGGATTGTGTTTTACAGCAAATGAAACGAAAACTGACACATTACATATATAATAAGTAGCCTACAAACTGTGCACGCGTGTCCAACGTGCACGTGTTCAGTCGTTTCGCCACCAACGTCCCGTTTGTATTAAAGAAAGGCAATTATACGAACTTACACGATCACATCGGGTCCTCCTAACACGTTTAGGAGTCAGTTCATGAATCGTGCAAAAACGTGTCTGTACGTCACCGAGTGAACTAACGGCACGCGCTTCACACGTGTACCTACCGCACACATAAATATAACACACAGACATAACGACCCACAACTTACGTCGGTAAGTCGCTTCAATGAACGACTCGACGGTTTTGCGCAACGGTACAACGCAACGAAGCGTTTGTTTTCTACGTTTGTTTTCTACAAGTCTTACTTACTGCAGGCTGGACGTCACCACCACCACGCCGCCGCTAAACCCCACCCGCAGCGGACGCGCCGTCGCCTTTGGATTGCGTCACGACTGGCCTGCGGTTCTGGGAAGAGCAGAGGTCACCGAGTTTATTTATTTATAAGTCTATGGGTTTGGCGGTGATAGCTTTCAAATGCGATTAAATTGACAATAGCAATGGTGATTTCAATGTGATGTGGATATGAGCAAATGCAGATTAGCATCCAATAAGTATTTCTTATTGGATTCATTATTCATAGGCCTAATAATCAAAACTATATTTCTAAACTTGGTTCTCATGGCAGAAAATACAACTTAGGGCATCCATTGATCACACATCGTCAGAATGATATAATAATGATAAGATATTTAAATACAACATCGTCCTGACATTAGGTTATAGGTTAGGTTCTGGTGGGCCTATTTTATTAGTATTATTCTAACACAGACTACATCATTTGTTATTTGTATTTACTTTTGTATTTTTTCAGATGAGGCTGAGACCATTCAAAGCATAGGCTCCAGTCCCAATGGGAGTAGGCCCACTAAGTTCACTACCAAGAGTTTCTAAAAGACAACAACTGGCCAGAGCAGCTATATAGACATTAGAAAGGTGCTCTCTATTCTGGTTGGGTGTTAAACTGGCCGATAATGAAAACCTGTCATCAGTTGCCTGCTGAACTACCTACTTTAGTGACCATTCAAACTGAATGGAGTCTGATCGACAGCCCTCTCCAGAATTGGTTGCTTTACATTTGGCACCGACCCCACCATGGCAGAGACCCCCACTGGAGGTGCACTAAACACTGGGTCCGCATGACGCAATGATGATGGGGGTGGCTGCAGTGTTTATCTTGGCTTGAGTTTGTCAGTTTAAAAGTTACACAGACGGCAGCATATATATATACAGGGGAGGACCGCTGCACGGTCTCCCTGTTGTCAACTTGACTCGCCTTGCTACCCGCTAATACTTTTTGGCCCTGTAGCCCATCTTCTGGAAAATGCGTTTCCTGAGCATCGCCGTGAGTCTGGGTCTGCTGCTGGTGGCAGTGTGGGCAAAAGTGCTGCCCGACATCAGCCGGCCTCCGTGCGATTCTCCTGATGCAGAGGCTGCAGCCATTGTGGCTCAGGATTACCTCAACGCCCAACACACTCACGGCTACAAGTACGTCCTGAACAGGATTGAGGACATCAAGATCATCTCTACAGTAAGCCTGAAGTGCTGGGTGAAAACACTAGAGTTACAGCTATAGAAACACCTGTCTACCTAGAGCTGCAGCAACAACATACTTAGTTTTGGGACCCACAACGTCTGTGGGTTTTGACATCTACACAACACAGTTTAAACAAAACCACCTTATTTTCTAGGAAGAAAAGGAAATTGAGGAAGTCATGTGAAAATAGGTCATGAGAAATACTAGAAAAAAAACATCTACAGAAGAGTACAGTGTATTGGTGTGATGATGTATATTAATATTGTACGCATAGGCCTGTGTTTGTTGTACTAGTTCCTCAGGTGAGGAGAATGTCATTTCGATCAGATGGGTTCTTTAATTGACTTCGATATCACATTCATGTGATATTTCACTTGGATTGGTCTTATTTTGAACATAACATTGCCCCCATGTTCTCTGTAGCCCATTGGAGATACTACATATATTTTGGAGGTTGACCTGCTGCAGACCGAGTGTCATGTGCTGGATCCCACGCCTCTCGCCAACTGCTCTGTCAGGCCCAAATGGTTGACGGTGAGACGGCGTACATTTATATCCCACTGTTTTTTCTACACTCTTTAATAGCAAGGCCCAGAAAAAGGTATATCACATAAAGTCAGATGGATAGAAACATTTGATGACAATTCTTGACCTCAGTGAAAAAAAAGTATATATAACTTATGTGCTGTTTCGACTCAGGCAATTGAAGGAGACTGCGAAGTGGTGTTGAAAAAGGTGGGCGGGGCTCTGAGTGTCATTGCCTTCAAATGTAAAACCGAAGGTAAATCTTATGGTTTGCAACGTCAAGCTAACACACACACACACACACACACACACACACACACACACACACACACACACACACACACACACACACACATAAATGACACCTGTCCATTCCTCCTTGTTGCAGAGTCAACAGAAGACCTGTGCCTCAACTGTCCTACCCTCCTTCCCCTGAACCACACCGGTGGATTAGATTTTGTCAATGCGTCTCTAGGATCCTTTAACAGCAAAATCAATAACACCTTCATCCTAATGGAGGTTGGGAGGATGTCCTCACAGGTACAATCGAACACGTTTGGCAATTCAACAAGAAATAAATAAAGTATGCATTTAAATGTGTCAGAGCAAACATTTGTTTAATATATATTTTGGTTTCAGCTGCTGTCTGGTGGAAGACTTTTTACAGCTGAATATGTCATAATAGAGGCAAATTGTACCAGCGGTGACTGTGTGCCCCTGGATAATGCTGTAAGAAAACCGAGGAATCAATTAATCCTTTTCCGAGACTTATCTTAGGACAATAAATATAAATATTAGCAACATAAAAAAAAATTTACATACAGTAATGGTACATGCCAGGAGTTAATCATAACATGTTTTCCTACTTTAGGAACGAGCGTTTTGCATTGCAAAAGGTTTGGCTTCTGACCACGTTGTGAACTGCCGTGTGCTTGGCCTTCTGGTAAATAAACAAACATTAATTTACCAACATTCACAAACATACACACACACACAACTCAAATCTAGTTTTCATTGGGGTCCATTTGTTTTTCAGCCAATCAAAGTGCCTGAATTTGGCACTGCAGCCTCAAGTGGTCCCCTGCTCCCAGTGATCCACGCCACGCACAGTCTGGCACACCACAAGCTCACCCACTTCCAAGACCTCATGCTCAGTGGACTCCTGTCTGAGTCCACCGAGTCTGGTGAGGTGATGCAGTTGGCGCCAGCAACTGTGGTGCCTGCTGACCTTCCCCTTGTGGTGCCTGCTGACCTTCCCCTTGTGGTGCCTGCTGACCTTCCCCTTGTGGTGCCTGCTGACCTTCCCCTTGTGGTGCCTGCTGACCTTCCCCTTGTGGTGCCTACTGACCTTCCCCTTGTTGATGTCAACCCGGACATAGCGATCTTACAGAGTAAGCCGACTGTCGCAGCCGATGACGACGCAGACAATGACGTCGCAGACAATGACGTCGCAGACAATGACGTCCCATCCAGTGACGTCCCATCCAGTGACGTCCCATCCAGTGACGACAGCCCAAAGGCAGCGATAGAAAAAAGGGCAGCACAGCCCGACATCCTTCCGCGAGATGATGTTATTGTTCCAGATGTTCTTTTAGTAACTCCTATTGTTCCTCAATGTCCCGGGAAAATCAGACACTATTAAGTGTTTGGTGGTTCCTCACAGCACACAGACTCCACAGCATTGCAGATAAGGGCTGTCATGATATACCTTAACATGTCCTGCAGAGACCTGGCTGTACACTATAGGGAACCAGCTGCAAAACAGCAGCTCAAGAGTCAATAACATGGTTTAAAACATAAATAAACGCCAACCTTGACCCAGCAATAAAGCTTTCCTTATGGTTGTACAATCTCTTGTGGTGCTTTGGTAACTTAATTTACAAGGCAGAGAACATTTCGGTTCAGAATGCACAATTGAATGCAAGTTTAAATTTTGAGTTGACCATGGCCATTTAGCTCTATACCAATACACACAAAACCCAATAGAGAACTAAATGGAATAAGATTGCTTTGCCAAATGTAACTACAATAAAATATAGCTCTAGAAACCTCTTTAAAAATGTTAACTCCCAATTCTGCAAGGAATCAATAGACATGGCATTAGAACATCGAATTCCAAGCATATTGAGTTAATAAAAATCCTTATTTGACCAGATTTCATTAGAAATGTGAGCCGATGTGTAGGGTCATTGGTCAGATAACAAAGGCAGTTTTCCCTAACTCAAAAGCCTATTCAAAAGTAAAATAAGTTGATTACTCATTTACATTCTGCAGGTTACAATCAACCCATATACATTATTTTGAGCAAGCAAGACTATTGGCAGAATATGTAATTGAAAACCAGAGTAACTGGCAGATAATTTAAACATAAAAACAAGGTTGAATGAACAAAAGACTATTTGCATAGACAGGTCAATGCTTGAGTTACATCAGTTCCGGAGTTTATGTAAATAAGATGAAAGCTTTTAAAGGTCAATGTACTTTTTGCTTCATTTGTCTGGATGAGTCAAACATTTCCACCAATTGTCCTTCCAAAAAGAACCCCATTAGGAAGAAATATTAATAGGGGATGGTGGGAGTTTACTCATTAGAAGTCATCTGCCCATGACTGATGTTAACTCGGGTTATCAAGATCACAGACTACTATGTTAACTCTCAGCAAGTCTGAAAAGAAACATGCAACAGGTCATTTAGATTTTCCATTTAATTTATTTTTTAATATACTGCAACAGCGTTCGTTTCCCATGACCATTCCTTGGGAACGGTTGGTTTGCGTCTTCTGGAAAAAAAGAAATTAAAACATTAGAAACCATTAAAAATACAAATTGGAAGTTCTGAGCCTAGGGAAGCCATTACTTGCCATTTGGATATCTGTCAACTGAAGAATGCAATCCTTCAAATGTCTGTCCAAGGTTATGATTGGATTGGAATTGACCAGTCTGAGCAGCGTAAGACAACGGCACAGAGTAATGTGGTTCTGGACCCGTCCAATGAGCTTGACTTCTATACATGGTATCCATTTGGTTTCCACGTTGTGGTAGATGAGATTTCCCCTGGCTTTGTTGATAATTGCTTAAAGGCTCGGACACCAAGTGCGTGTGACTATGACCCAGGCCCCTGGCTGCCTTAGGAGAGCTAGGGTCACTTCCTGGAGGGCCGTGTTCCAACAACACGTACCCATTGGAGAATGGACGTGCAGATGTCAACTTTTCAAATTTCTTTGCGTTACTCACAGGTTGCATAGCCTCAAAGTAGTCTGTAGATTCACCACTTGATGCCTGTGCATCTTGAAACATGTTATAATGAACCATTCCAGGATCCAAACTCATAAACTGACCTTGATTCAAAGGCCTTTGCAGTTCATATTGTTGAATGTAGGTAGGGGGGGGCGTCTCCGACTGAGAGGGATCAAAACTTTGTGGTAAATCCTGGTTATTAGGTGGATTGGCCATTTTAAGTAGAGAAATAATGCCCTCTGGTGGATTATATGCCAATACTCCATTTGATTTGTTTGCATCAAATCTTCTTTTTTGTATCAAATCTTCCATCTCATTTTGGGGTGGAGGTTTCAGAGTTGTATCATGCGATGCTTCAGTAGGGTCAGGTGGCCCACTGCGTGGAATGCCTTGTAACTCCTCTGGAACAGATTTTCCCAATGCAGACAATGACATAAAATCCGCAATTTTACGGTCATCTTTAGGAGGGTAAACATAGTGATCATGTCGATGGTAACTGAAGGACACACAGCAATCACTTAATCCAGAAGGGCATTTCTGAGGGCATTGTATAAGGGATTTATATCGGGATTCTGGTTCAGATTTTGTTCTGTCGTCATCTTTAGGAGGGTACATATAGTGATCATGTTGGTGGTAACTGAAGGACACACAGCAATCACTTAATCCAGAAGGGCATTTCTGAGGGCATTGTATATGGGGATTGTACCCGGGTCCTGGTCCAGATTCAGGTTTTGTTTGGCCCACTCTAGATAGAGGATCACTAGGTGGGAGGTTCATCTTGACCTCGGATTTAAGTGGCTTGGGTTGAGTGACAGGTGCTTGCACTTCAGTCTTTGGTGTAATTGATGCAGGTTTCTGCAGAAGACCAGGTGTTAGATCAGGAGCTTGGGGGAGCGGTGGCCAGAAGTAGTAAGGAAATGGATAAGGCTGTGGGTTTTGTCCCTCTGAAGCTACAGGGTTTTTATTGACATGGGTTTTAGGTGGCTTGGGTTGAGTCACAGGTTCTTGCACTTTAGTCTTTGGTGTTGGTGATGCAGGTTTCTGTGGAGGACCAGGTGTTGGCAGGTCAGGAGCTTGAGATGGCTGTAGTGGCCAGAAATAGTATGGAAATTGATATGGTTGTGGGTTTTGGCTTTTGGGTACAAGGTTTTTATTGAAATGGGTCTTAGGTGGCTTGGGTTGAGTCACAGGTTCTTGCACTTCAATATTTGGTGTTGGTAATGCAGGTTTCTGCGGAAGGCCAGGTGTTGGCAGGTCAGGAGCTTCAGATGGCTGTAGTGGCCAGAAATAGTATGGAAATTGATATGGATCTGGGTTTTGGCCATCTGGGGCAACAGGGTTTTTATTGACATGGGTCTTAGGTGGCTTGGGTTGAGTCACATCTTCTTGCACTTCAGTCTTTGGTGTGGTTGATGCAGATTTCTGCGGAAGACCAGGTGTTAGATCCGGAGCTTGGGGGAGCTGTGGTGGCCAGAAGTAGTAAGGAAATTGATACGGCTGTGGGTTTTGTCCCTCTGGAGCTACAGGGTTTTTATTGACATGGGTTTTAGGTGGCTTGGGTTGAGTCACAGGTTCTTGCACTTCAGTCTTTGGTGTGGTTGATGCAGGTTTCTGCAGAAGACCAGGTGTTAGATCCGGAGCTTGGGGGAGCTGTGGTGGCCAGAAGTAGTAAGGAAATTGATAAGGCTGTGGGTTTTGTCCCTCTGGAGCTACAGGGTTTTTATTGACATGGGTTTTAAGTGGCTTGGGTTGAGTCACAGGTTCTTGCACTTCAGTCTTTGGTGTTGGTGATGCAGGTTTCTGTGGAGGACCAGGTGTTAGCAGGTCATGAGCTTGAGATGGCTGTAGTGGCCAGAAATAGTATGGAAATTGATATGGTTGTGGGTTTTGGCTTCTGGCTACAAGGTTTTTATTGACATGGGTCTTAGGTGGCTTGGGTTGAGTCACAGGTTCTTGCACTTCAATATTTGGTGTTGGTGATGCAGGTTTCTGTGGAAGGCCAGGTGTTAGCAGGTCAGGAGCTTGAGATGGCTGTAGTGGCCAGAAATAGTATGGAAATTGATATGGCTGTGGGTTTTGGCCATCTGGGGCTACAGGGTTTTTATTGACATGGGTTTTAGGTGGCTTGGGTTGAGTCACAGGTTCTTGCACTTCAGTCTTTGGTGTTGGTGATGCAGGTTTCTGCGGAAGACCAGGTGTTAGATCCGGAGCTTGGGGGAGCGGTGGCCAGAAGTAGTAAGGAAATTGATAAGGCTGTGGGTTTTGTCCCTCTGAAGCTACAGGGTTTTTATTGACATGGGTTTTAGGTGGCTTGGGTTGAGTCACAGGTTCTTGCACTTCAGTCTTTGGTGTTGCTGATGCAGGTTTCTGTGGAGGACCAGGTGTTAGCAGGCCAGGAGCTTGAGATGGCTGTGGTGGCCAGAAGTAGTAAGGAAATTGATAAGGCTGGGGGTTTTGGCCCTCTGGTGCTACAGGGCTTTTTGGTTGAAGTGTCACAGGGACTTGTGGTTTAGGTAGCTGAATAATGGGATTTTGCCTTTGGCCGACTGGAGTACCAGCCGAAGTTATGTTTGGGTTTGGCAATGGAGCCACAGTGGGGAGAACATCTTTGCCTGGGCTCTCACCAATTTGTACGCCTGGACAAGAAACTTTAACTGCACCGTCTCCAACCAGGCCGAGAGAGAACATTCCATCCTGCAACACGGATATCACAGAGCGTTCAACAACGTTAAAACAAGAGGCAATCAACCAATTAAGTACAACAAGTCGTGGAACTATACCTTCACTCCCACACAGGGTACATAACGAATAGAGATGTCTACAATGCCAGGATGAGAAGTAAAGCCAAAGCCACATCTTGGTAGGACCTCCATCAGGGGTTCCCACTGACCATTCACTGAGAAAACATATTGCAAAGTCCTTAGAGCTTTTACAAATCACGTCATCTAAAAGTTGGTCAACTTTAAAGAAAGCATTCAATTGAGAAATACATACAATTAACTTTGATTTTATCGACTGCAGAAGCCCACTCCGTTTTCACGACCATGCCTGCAGTGTTGCAGGTGACCATAGGAGGATTATACAGAGACCGTCTCATGACAGGGCAAGACATTCTCACCGGTATGCCCCACCAACGTAGTGGAAGAACATAGCTCTCTTCCTGTTGGAAGATGGAAATTGCATTCAAGTTTTTAAAATGGAAAATATAATTGTTTGAAATTTACATTACTAAACCAGCAGATCAAACCTCAAGAGAGACGAAACAACCATCATAAGGTGCAACCAAGACCAAATCTCTTTGCGTCGTTTTCAAGGTATATCCACAGCTTGAAGGCAGATCTGACAGGGGAAGAGGAGCAAGACCGCTTCCTGTATGGAAAAGTTGGCGTCAGGTTAGTCATATATATACAAAACAATACATTTTGAATAGGCCTGTAAATTCTAATATATATACCAGATGACTTTATTAATTCACTCAGTGTATGAATTGTGCAGTGATTGCTTGTTGATCCAGATATCATTTAAGCATGTAACCACCAAGGTAGACTTACCCCCTCGGCCCATCTGGGAAACAGGAGTTTAATATCTACACATTTTTCTGACAACCATTCACCTTCAAGGACAAGGTGGTACACTTGATGAACGTTGAATAGCCTTACCTCTGTCTACCACGAATAGCGCTGCAGGAGCAGAAAATGAACCCTCAACTTTTAGCTTCATGGAGTCCAGCGCGCATTCAACCCCAGGCTCCGTCTCCATCAGCCTCCGCAGCGCTGCGCCCTCCACCTCATCCAGACCTTCTGGACATACAAAACAGCACAGCGTGGTTCAACCTAAAAGCGGGGGTCGTACAAAAAAAAGTGTGTCTCCATTTTCTCGTCCATTGCACGTACCCATGTCCGACTGATGGTCTGCGTCCACCAGGTGTCGTTTGAGGGTCGCACTGGGTCGGGAGTGGCGGCCGATGAGCAGCCTCCCCGCGGGGGGACCGTGCGCCTCTGGCGGGTAAACGAGCGTCGAGTTGGGGCTTGGTGACCTGTTGGAAAGAGCCACGCAGTGGCAACGAGTAACGGCGACCAGTAGCATCCCTATGCATATCGCAAGCTTCGTCCACGCCATTGTCAATTAACTTGTACTGTGGATGCGGATCAACACAACAACAGCGACTGTCTAAATTATTATTGGTGTTTAAAGGTGCGCCGGGTTGTCGACTAATGACGTCATCCTGACCGACCCTACCTGACACAGGTGTGATTGAGGCTTAATTTAATTTTTTTTATTTTTATTTTTGTTTCTAGGTTGTCTCTTCTTCCTTCATGTAGGGTACATGTATGTCTTGAAACCATTTTTTTTTTGTTTAATTGTCGTTATCAATGTGTCCGTTTCTTATTTAATAGGACATTTGTTTTAATCACCTAATTTGTGGGACAATTAAATGCTTCAACGAGACAGTACTTCGACTTACACGTTAGGACAATGCATGCCCATAGGCCTGCGAGAGCCTGAGTTCCTGTCCTCAAAACCTCGTTCTTCCTAGTCTTGTTAAGTCTGTAGTCTGCATGAGGACGCCCCCTCGTGGACGTATGTTGGTACTTGTGAACCAATATATGCTGGACAAAATGACATTCGCACAAGCACACAAGACGAGATACACCATTGAACTCTGGTTGGAATCATTTTTATTTGATCTGTCTGTAAAGCAAGGATATCTCATGAATACATGGCACTTTCCACTTTGGAAAATGCTAAATTTGTGTCACATAGTGAATGAAAGTGCCATCGGAAGGGTCTTCTCACTGGGGCAGCCATTAAAAACTAGAGCTCACAGTAGCAACAGATCAGATCTATTTTATGGCACAGAACACAGTTATTCTCAGAAAGATTTCACAAGACAACTTACAAATGTTATTCCAACCAACACGACTTTTCATTAATTTAGTGTACACAGCATCTTATTTTCAGTGTACTTGCAAGTACCGTGCTATGACAGATACACTTGATGACTAAACACAAGGCAAGTAATTTCAAGACGTTTTTCACCCCCTCCCCAAGGCTTGGGTTGACAGTCAAAATGCATTTATACCGTTGTAAAATGAGGCTGCATTTTCATGTTCAATGATGAGTTAGCAGGAAATTAACATGTGAAAACAGCTCTAGAGTTAAAGACAAGTCAAGTCATCTGAAGTAGTATCACAATGATTTAAAGTCAAACAAACCCACCCTACAATCATCCATGGGCTGAAGATATTTCATGTTTTAGAAACAACCCTATTCAACTGACAATTGGTCCAATGGCGTCTATGAAAGTGTGGCAATGGGGTAAAAAAGAAAAAGATGAATGTATGCTGTAATGCAAAACATGGACACATCTGACATGGGTCTGAGCTGGTCAAAGGTGGAATGTCCATGGGCCAGGATTGGGTGACTCATCGATGAAAACATCTGAAAGCCTCAGTGATGGTGAGTTTACGTCTTACACTCAAACAACATCCCCATTACGATAACTCTTAGGACCACATTCAATAACAGCAAGAGCACGTGATGGGAGGGAAAGCAGAAATGGTGAGTGCGCTTGGAGGGGTTGCAGAAATAAGATTTGTTAGCACCCCAGCACCTAATTTCTTAAGTGTCTTGAAGAGCATTATAATTAAGTGCCAAATAAGACGGTTTCCATCGAGACTCCAATGCTGGAGAGAATGATCTGTTTGTTTATTAGAGGGGTATGCATGCATGCAACTTTTAAACCCTCAAATGTTGGAGGAGAACCTGGTGTTACTCTAGACATACAGCATAAGCAAATAACTACCCCCATCCAGATTACTTTTACACCATCTCATTTGACCATTTGCTAATGGGCGCTAACACAAGAAGTCCAAATTCAGTCAAGATTTTTTTTTATTACACGTTTTATAAATATACATTTAGACAATTTTGATAAACATGCCATTGTGGTAGTGTCAAACAATTTGTAATGTCTATTGTTTTAAGGGTAGGATAAAAAGGGGGGGGGGGGGGGGACAAAAAAAAAAAAAAAGATATAAAAGTGAACCATGGGAAGATATGATTATTTGCTTTTCTAATTCCGGAAGTATTGTCAACACAATGGGTGGATGCTATGTACATGATAGATGGAGGAGTTGCTTAAAAATCACCGTTCCTCATGGTGAGAGCCATCTCAAATGCCTTCTTGTTGAGCAATCCTCCATGGACATTCCACTTCCCATCACGACAATCAACGCTGGAGCACACGTGGGGAAAAAAAGAGAAATGAACAGAATTGAAGAGCGCCCCCCCCCCCCACCTCCATTTAGAGTGAAGGAGGGGGGGAAAAAACTAAACGGTGAAACAGGATCTTACCACCACTCTTCATTGCTATTCAAAAGTTTCCAAAACATTTGACTGCTTGTAGAGAATTATTAACAGCAATATTTTTTTTCTCTTCTTTTTTTTGTCCCTCAATTTTGATCTATTAATGAGCTTGAGACATTAAAACCCTGCATCTCTCAAGTATTTTGCCATCGTGTATGCCTTCTTATTCAATACACCGCCGTGGATACCTGCTTTGCCCATTACAAGTACCAAGACTGAAAGAGAAAAGATAGGAAAAAAGGGAAAGTTTAGAGACATGAGTGGTACAGCAAATGCATTCAAAAGAAGAAATTAGTATTTGAAAGAAAGGCTTTTACTGATCTGTTAATGTTACTGTTTATTTCTAATAACTAATGAAGACGTTTTCAAAGGATAGCATTTATAACTTGTTTGGCTAATAAAAGAAAAATAAATGACTCAATACATTTCATTTGAGAAATTAAGGAAGGCGCATTCATCATATGATGCTGCAACCTCACACTAACTTTGCCCATCCTTTTGTCATGTGAGCATTTCCTCATGTCCATGTGATGTTTTCAACCAAGTCAAACTGTGTGTGTGTGTGTGTGTGTGTGTGTGTGTGTGTGTGTGTGTGTGTGTGTGTGTGTGTGTGTGTGTGTGTGTGTGTGTGTGTGTGTGTGTGTGTCTCAACAAAAATCAAATCTACATTAAAAGTTTACCTTTGTTAGCCTTTCCTATAGCGACGTTGTACGTTTGCTCGCCACCCTGGCTCTTTGTCCTGATGTCCATTATCCAATCGTTGTCGACGTTCAGGGAGTCTCTGAGGACAGAACACTTCTGGGCGCCCAGGGTGAGGCCGTTGGTGAAGAAGCTCTGCCTGTCGTCTCCAACAAGGACGTCGATTTCTTGAGGCTGCGGAGGGTGTACAACAACAACCACAAAGAAAATGGAATAATTGAAATGGACAGTGGTACTGTACATCAAAAAGGAAAGTCAATCTGCCAAGTGCTTCACCTCAACGTGTCAAACTAAAAGTAGAGAGCACTCAAATACAAGCCAAGCAACACATCCTTATGGAGAGCTGCAGCCGACAACGTCGACTGGGAGGGTCAATGTAGTGACTGCAGATTGGAAAAGATGAAGATGTGGCCAATATTTAACGAAATATGTCAAAGGGGAGCACAGATTTGTAACCATGGGCGACCAATAGTTAAGGCCCGAGAGAGAGAGAGAAGGATCCCAACGTGCAACCGTTCGTCTGTAGTCACAAACGTCTCAGGACCACACACACACACACACACACACACACACACACACACACACACACACACACACACACACACACACACACACACACACACACACACACACACACACACACACAGGTTTAACGTGGCTAATTGCTAGCCGGCATGTTAGCAGCTTTGCTAATCACGTCCATACAAAAGCGTGTGAACTCCCGCAGCATGATCAGTAGGCTAACTAGTGTTGACACATTGAGAATATGGAAGTGTCTAACCCGTACTCGTTGACAATGGTTTGGGCCAACCGTGCGATACCTTACAACAACAAAAACAAAAAAACCCGTCTTAATCCGTTTCTAACCAAGCATTAAGGGCCGATCGTGGTCTTCGCAGGGAATAACGATAGTGAAATGGGCCACAGCAAGCTAGCTGGCGAGCTAGCGATGCTAGCTGGCACGCTAGAGCCCGTGTTGAGCAATACAGACCTAGCGGGTTTGGCCGGGATGACACACACACACACACACACACACACACACACACACACACACACACACACACACACACACACACACACACACACACACACACACACACACACACACACACACACACACACACACACACACACACACACACACACACACACACACACACACACACACACACACACACACACGAGAAAAAAATGAACTGAATGATGAATGATGGAAAATCAAAATGCCCCCCACCCCCCCACCGCAATCCTTCATTCGTCTCTCACGTTGTCGCTTACCGTTATACGGGCAAAAGTATTGGCACACCCGTCATGCGACGCCCAAACAGATTTGTTTTGTTCCGTACAACCGACAATGGCGGAATCCAGACAGTCGCCATCGGCCATCAGGTTAACAATGTAGCTGTGCCAAGACATGTTTTAAGAAAACCCGGTGAACTATAAAACCGCCTATAATCTTTACAAAAAAACAAAACGGATACGCGATCGATGGGCACTACGGGTGGATGATGATGGTGGTGCTGCTGCTGGTGGTGGTGGTGGTGGTTGTTTTTTTCCCCCAATTCAACCCGCACGTCGACGCGTTCACGACCGTCGCGGTTCCGGCAGCAAAGGAAAGACACCGAAAGATCCGGAATCGCCAGCCAGGGTGTAGTCCGCCGCAGATCCCTCCGCACGCCCGCCTGGCGCTTTTTATTTGGGAGGAAAAACCACCACACACACGCGCACGCGCGCACACACACACACACACACACACACACGCCATACGTACAGCGCAGCCCCTTCCAGGGCCTGGAGGAGCGCGGCGGGCGGGTGCGGCGATTGGGTCGCTAATTGACTCGGGGGGGGGGTGTGGAGGGTGGGCACGCGCGTGTTCAATTATGATATTCCCCCAACTGTTGAGTGCGTGGATGCGTTTGAATCAATGCTAGTCAGAGCCTCAGACGTTATATATTTGCCTTTATTTACCTTTAAATTCCGCCTTTTCATTATTGTCGCACTCCCCCCCCCCCCCCCCCCACACACACACACACACGCAGCGGAGGATGCGGCGCTGAAACTTGTAGGCCTACCGTTGTCTTTTGGCAGATCCCGTGACGACCATGGACGTTGCTAGCAATTGAAATAATCCGGGGCTGTAGCCCAGACCAGGGTTGGACTGGGAACCAAATTCGGCCCTAGGGGGGGGGGGGGGGGGGGGGGGGGGTGCGTGATCGTAACACACCCCGGACCGACGTGGGGGGGGGGGGGGGGGGGGGGGGGTATTTTTTATTTCAAGGCACAGAGATCCGGGGCTATTCCCAAAAGATCTGGGGCTATAGCCCCGAATGCCCAGGTCTAACAACGTCCATGCTCATGACCACAAGGTGAGAAGTGGTGCTGAGCCAAGAGGAACATTGTTGAAGCATTCATCTCATTCTGATTCATCACTCACCGCATGGAGGTGGACCTCAGGACTGTGTCCTCCTTCAGTCAAGCTCAGGTCTCTCTCTCTTTATCTCCCTCTGTCTCCCTCTGCGTGTCTCGGTGGGGTGTGTGGTAAGTGTCCTAGAGCAGCCCTGAGCAGCAGGGGGTCAAGAGGGTCAAGATCCACAATAAACATTTTGATAAAAATACAGAATACATCTAATATACGCATGCCTAATATACGCAAATTACGTAAGTTATTTACACAATTTACGTAATTTACGTAATTTACGCAAATTACGTAACTTACGTAAATTACGTACATAACTTACGTAATTTGCGTAAGTTACGTTATTTACGTAATTTACGTAAGTTACGTAAATAACGTAACTTACGCAAATTACGTAAGTTATTTATGTAAATTACGTAAATAACGTAACTTACGTAAATTACGTAAATAACTTACGTAATTTGCGTAAGTTACGTAATTTACGTAAATAACGTAACTTACGCAAATTACGTATGTTATTTACGTAATTTACGTAAATTGCGTAACTTACGTAAATTACGTAAATAACTTACGTAATTTGCGTAAGTTACGTTATTTACGTAAATTACGTAACTTACGCAAATTACGTAAGTTATTTACGTAATTTACGTAAGTTACGCAATTTACGTAAATTACGTAAGTTACGCAATTTACGTAAATTACGTAAATTGTGTAAATAACTTACGTAATTTAGCTGGGGCCATGTCTCATGTTGTCGGTGTTTGTCGCAGATGTTGATGCCTTGATGACAGAGGCAGGGGGCTCCCACTTAAACACTGTGGCTCAAGGCTCGCCATCTTCACTGTCATGATGGATGAATTCCCTCAAGAACCAAACTGTTTCGGGTTTTGGTTTTGTTCAGTCCAACCACAGAGAAAACTCGTTCTGCATCAGCATTTGAATGAAGTATCAAGACCAACTTATATATATATATATATATATATATATATATATATATATATATATATATATATATATATATATATATATATATAGATATATAGATAGATAGATAGATAGATAGATAGATAGATAGATAGATATAGATATAGATATATAGATATAGATAGCTATCTAATATACAATGGCAAGTTTTTTTTTATCAAGCAAGAATACTAGGTCTCGATTAACAAAGAGTGAACAAATAGAGAAGCCTATATTTTTCAGTTGGTCATTATGTATTTAATGAACATTTCAACATTTACAAAAAATATATTGTATTAACATTAAATGAAAAAAACAAAACACTGGTATTGATGAAAAGGTCAAAACAGCAAATTAGCATCAATATAGGTTGCACAATATTAAAAATAAACAAAAAAAAAACAATTTTCATCATCATCATTGGCTTATTGTTGTTATTATGTTCATCAATTTCAACGTAGGCTATTGTACGTCTTAGGCCTATATTGCCTAAAATGCAATCAAAAGCTCTTGACCTCATGAGGTGGGTGTGGTAGGCCTGTGACGCCATTTGAGATTATAGGCCTAACTGTGATTACGGGCTTGACGTGAAACTTTAAGGCTGCAACTGATAGGCTATGTGATAAGGGGCTGTGTGTGTGTGCGTGCGTGCGCGTGTGTCTGCGTATTGTGTGTTAATTTCAATGTAGATTATGCTTGAGAAGGTGCGGATAGACTGCGTCAAATGTAGAATCCTGTTTGCTTGTTTAGTTAATTTTAGGTTACTGTGTTTTAGATAAAGGCGTATTATAGCCTATATATATATATATATATATATATATATATATATATATATATATATATATATATATATATATATATATATTCGGAATAGATCTTATGATATATTATCAGGTGGGCCCACACATAACATGGAGGAGTTTGGGTCGATGTTGCCCTCTAGTGTCGTTATGGAAAGAGGGTGTCATGTTTAAAAAGTGAACAAATTCGGAAAGCTAAATTATTAAGACATTAGTGTATTCGTGTGTGTGTGTGTGTGTGTGTGTGTGTGTGTGTGTGTGTGTGTGTGTGAGAGAGAGAGAGAGAGAGAGAGAGAGAGAGAGAGAGAGAGAGAGAGAGAGAGAGAGAGAGAGAGAGAGAGTATTTTCTATCTGACTTTTTATATTTGACTTAATTCATATTTATCTTTTGGCGTCATTGTTTCCACCTGCTTTGGCAATGTAAACATTTGTTCCCCACGCCAATAAAGCTTTGAATTGAATTGAGAGCGAGAGCGAGACAGACAGACAGACAGACAGAGGGAGGGACAGAGGGAGAGAGAGAGAGAGAGACAGAAATGGCGCACGTAGCCACCAGCGCCCTATTCTCGACCTCCTTCTGCGCAAACGTCGTTGCGCGCGCGCCGCGCTACCCGGCATGCAGCGCGGCCGCATACATAGCCATCTTGTCAGGAGTTGAGGAAGGTACAGCGCCGCGAGACACTTCAGCCGTCCCAAAGTGCGCCGTTTGAGCCGCTTCCACCCGCACCGACAGGACCGGGGGGGGCCTCGCCTCGCCTCGCCGGTAGGCGTGACCGCTACACGACCACAACACAAGGCCGGTCCACCGAGTTTGGCGAAAGGAGGCTCGTCGGTAGAAAAAGATGTCTTACGCACTTGTCCCGACGTAAGGGAGAGGGGGGAGAGAGAGAGAGAGAGAGGGGGGAGTGTTGCAGCCTCTCGCGAGCTAGTTAGCTAGTTAGCTTGCTGCTAGGTAGCTTGCTGCTAGCGCGGAGGGCGACGGGCCCGCCTCAGCCTGGCGTAGCTCCCCGCAGCGGGGGCCGGCGACACCGCGACGGCGGCGATCCGACGACTAACGGAACCGGGACATTTGTTGTTGTTGTTGTTGGACGGGACCGGGACAGGGACCCGCCTGTAACCAACGCAACCAATTCCCCTCCCACCCTCCTCAAGGTATTTCAGTTACTGGCTTAAAAAAAAAAAAAAAACCCGGTTCGCCGTTCGCGATCTAGCGGTGTCGTGTTTTTTTTTTTTTTTACGCGCTCATAAAAATGCAACAGGAGACCCAGAAGGAGAAGAAGAAGGAGAAGAAGCAGGAGGAGGAGGACAAGAAGGAGGAGGAGGAGGAGGAGGATGGCGCAGATTCGTGTTGATCGCGGTTCACTTGTCGATTTCTGTGTGATTAAAAAAAATTCGCGATTGCGCGACCTGATCTGATCGTCGTTTCGGTTCGACTCGGTTCGGTTCCGACTCCGGCGCAACTTCTTCTGATGGACAACCCCCCCGCAAAAAACCCGCCCGCCAACATGTCGAAAATGCCGGCCAAGAAAAAGAGCTGCTTCCAGATCACCAGCGTGACCCAGGCCCAGGTGGCGGCCAGCAGCGCCACGGACGACACGGAGAGCCCGGACGAGTCGCGCACCGAGGACGTGTCGTCGGAGATATTTGACGTGTCGCGGCAAGATTACGGGCCGGCGTGCGACAGCGGCTCGTCCGAGGAGGCCCTGAACAACGTCGGGGAGACTGAACCGCCGCAGCCTCAGCAGCCGCCGCAGCCGCCACACGTGCCCCAAGCCGGGCAGCCGCCGTCCGCGTCGCCGAGCAACCCCAACGGAGGCTTCCGGAAACCGGGATACGCCGGCTCGGCTTCGGGTGGTGGGCCAGGCCTGGAGACGGGGTCTGCCCCCATCGCGCCTCAGCAGCAGAACCAACACCAACAACACCTTCCCCCTGGGCCGACCAACGTGTCCCAGTCAGCCGCGGGGACCAACTCCTCCACTCCTCCTCCTGCTCCTTCCTCCACCACCACCTCCTCTTCTTCCACCGCCGCCGCCACATCTACGATGAGCTGCAGTTCACGCTTCAGGGTCATCAAGCTGGACCACGGTACCGGAGAGCCCTTCCGGAGGGGCCGCTGGACGTGCACCGAGTTCTACGAGAAGGACTCCTCCTCCTCGGAGGGCTCCGCGATGGGCCGGTCCGTGGACGGCATCCGGCACGCCGGTGGCGGCGCGGCGGCGTCCGACCCCGCCGCCGACCGGGACAGCGGGCTGGGCCACACGGGTGGCTCCACCGTTGCCCCGGCGACGAACTCTGGCCAGGGGGCTGGGCTGGGCTCGCTGGCGGACATGGTGGCGTCGTCGTCGGCGTCGTCGCTCCCGGCGTCTCGCATGCAAGCGTTGGATGCTTTGCAGCAGCAGCAGCAGCAGCAGCAGATCCACCAGGCCGCCTTCTCCAGCAGCGGCGGCGGCACCATCATCAAGTCCATAGCTGTCTCCTCACAGCAGCAGCAGCAGCCCGCAGTAGGCCTTTTCCAACCGCCTGGTCCCCAGATCCGACTGCCTGTCGGACACGGCAGCCTGTCTCAAGGTGGTATCCACATCCAGAAGTCACCCCAGCCTGGAAGCTATTCTCAGCAGCAGCAGCAGCAGCTTCCCCTGGCGCACCATCATCTGCCCGGCCAGGCCTCTCCTCTGACGTCCAGCCAGACAGAATACTACCAACAACAACAACAACAACAACAACTACATGCATCTCCCATGCAGGCGGCGGCCTCCCCCAACCACTCCCTGACACTGGGCCAGCCTGTGGGACAAGGCCCCTCTCCGATCATGACCCCAGCGGTGGGAGGCGGTTCTTCTTCTTCTGGTCAGAGTGGAGAGATGGCTGGTCCAGGGGGTGGAGGAGGAGTAGCTTTACCCGCCAAGACTGCAGCGAGCCTTCTGCAGCCGCCACCCGGCGGGATGGGAGATATTGGGGGCTCCCTGTTGATCGGCGGATCCGCCCTACAGCAGCAGGCCGTGGGTCAGTACACCGCCCCCGGTCAGCCTCAGCCACACAACCTCCAGCACGCGGCGTCCGGTGGCCAAAATGTGCCTGCCGCGAGCTCCAGCGTGCCCACGACCACAGTGCCCGCGGGCGCGCCCAGTGCCTCTAGTGCAGCCATGCCAAACCTGATGACCTCCGGTCTGCTGATGGCCCAGCAGTCCCAGTTGTCCCGCAGCAACGTCGGCGCCTTTGGGGTTTTCGGGGCCCTGGTCCCTGGGAGAGATCTGATGAAGCCTCTGATCCCGGAGAGCCTGCATCTCTCCTCCCCGACCGTCAACAGTCTGTTTGGGATTCCCATACCTATGGATGGGGATGAGGACAGGTAATGACAGCAATGTAAACACTGCTCTGCCCAGGGCTTGGAGCGATGCACTGTTAACATTTTACAAATCCACTGATAACGTTTGTTAGAAAGAAAGTAAACATCTTATCAGGTTTTTGGTCAACATTGCATCTACGTTGTCATCACACACTTCTCTGAAACTGAGATCATTCACTGTTGAAGTACTTTTAAACAATGGATATACATATAGAGTGTGTGTAGGCTTTTTAATTGAGGAACCGTGAACTTTGCATTATGGAAGTTCCACAAGGCCATTTCCAGCTATAATTTCACACTTTTCTTGTGTATATATTTAGGTGGTGAAGTTGATGCAGGGGTTCATTTTGATATGGAAATGGAAACAACCGATACATCCTGTTGGGTCGCAAAGTCAAATGAGTGTAACGGCAATTGAATACATTATGTTACTTGGCCCCAGTTGAGTGGAAAGCGTTCATCAACTGAAACGGTTGATTTGATCACATTAACTAACTCCCATTTGGCTGGAGTGTGTGTATGAGTGTGTGTTTTTTAGGTCTGGTCTCTTCTTGTCTTTTAGGTTTATCTACCCCCCCCCCCCCCCCCCCCCATTCTTTCCCTACTTTTGGCTGTTGCAGTTCTTTGTCTTTTCCTAAGACAATGGCCTTGGATGAAAACATGACATTTCTTGTGCTTTGCTAGACTGAGCGCCGAGCTGGCTCAGCATTCCTGTAGTCTTAGGCCAGCCCATACGTTTTGGCTAATGTGTGCTTGACCTTTTTAATCAATTAGCATAGTTCCTGTCGCTTCCAAAGACGTTGTAATGCAAACACGTTGAAATGTGTTTTGCACATTTTTTTCGCCCACTTCTCTGGTGCTTTCCCCTCCTTTGAGAAAGTGGTTCTGGAGATAGCCGAGCCTTATTGCATTTCTCAAGTGATATGTGAATTAAATGTACAAGGTACAGCAGTGGATCCGCATATGATTTCATGTGGCGACGGGTCGTGGTAGCAAGATCTATCTACTCAGCTTTTCGGCCCTATGTTTTATGTTGTTTTTTTTAAAGACTTCTGGCTGTTTCTGCGTGATCTTTGGAACAGGCCCGTCTTTAAATTCCTCCCGTTTGTGTGCCGGGCTGTAAGTGGAAATAGTAAAGTGCCTGATGGTTTCCATGTACATGCTTTATTAAACCCGATAGGTATCAACCTGACTATGTCCAAGATATTCTCTACTTTGGGTTCACCAGGTGCTGGAAGATTCAGTTTTTTGACATCTAATGTGGTTTTCTCATGGGGAAGCTAAGAAATCCTATCCAAAAAGAAAGCCCATTCTGATTGTATTATCAAAGTCCTATTGTTTCTAAGCATGTGGAAAGACTGAGCTCATGGTTTTATCTGTGGTGGTTATTTTGTGGAAATGTGTGGTTTGTCTTCAAAGGGGCCAGTTGCTGCATACTGTATACTATATACCATAACCACATCCACGTTTTTTTCAAAGATAAAGGACCAAAGCTAGGCAAGTAAGCATTTCAGTGCTACTGATATGGCCATCGAATATCAGGTTAACACCAGAAGTCAAACAAAGATCTTTCAATATCAACTCAAACAAAGACCATATCAATTATATAGCACATAATATCAAGGAGAACCAGCTTCATTTTCACAGAGGTGTGTAAGATATATCTCCATGGGGAAAATACTAATGAATGGCCCTGAATGTTGGATGTTTTGGTCAGGCTTTTAAAGGCCGATGCCGATTGATCACTGATTTGATGTTTTGCTAATTAGCAAGTGAGGAGTATTGCCAGCCAGTCCGTCACTTGCTAACTACTCTGCTTTAATCACTATTGACATTTTCTAAATATTATTGAACTGGCTCTAATATTATTGAATTAATAACTGGAGCTGGAGTTGGATGTACACGTTGTATGTTTTTTATTTAATTAATTACATTTTTTTAATCATCGTTTTGTTTTCACTTGTGTACAGCTAGGGCTAGTGTGCGTCTTCCAGGCTGATTACAGCGTGGCACTTTTACGACAGCAGGGTCCTATCAGAGAGCCAGCAGTGGTCTTTCCACTGTGGCCCCTTGCTGCAGATAAGAGACCTGTCACTGGGGCGTGTCGCTCCAGCATGTGTCACCGCGTGGGCCCACACACTCTCTCTCTTAATAGTATGCCATACCTGCCATTTTTCTTTGATGGCTTCCTTAAACGCACATAAAAAATTCCCTGTGTCCCGGACTGTGGCAGTGGTGGCCATTTGACCCAGGTTTCCTTGTTTATCAGGTGGTGGGCCTACCTTTGCTCCTCCAGCCTCCTGGTTGCCTGCCGCCACTCGATGCAACTGGGCCACAGAGTGGGTCTTTGGGTTTGTTTTCGTAGCTGGTACCTGTGAGTGACTGCCAGGCAAGGCGTAACAGTTGTTCATATTCAGAGGAAGTGTTGACGGGCGCTCTTGTAAGGCGATAAGCGAAGAGTTGTTTCTTTGCTGGTTTTTTTCCACAGTTGGAGGGTGGCAGTAAAGAAAAACCTGTCTAGCCCATTTGAACAGGTATGTCAGTTATTCACTCTCACTCATAATACAATAATAACACGCTTTCTTACACATGCACCGAGGTATTGTAAGACGGCATCTTACAATACCGTGAGGGCATACATTTAGCATGGGTCTCTCACAGCTCTTATTTGATTTACTTCGTATCGGTAACAGATATTGTCCACATGGATGGACAATTTTCGCGTATCGGCACTAGGGGTGTGCCGATCACGTAATTTTGATTGCGATTGATCGTCATAATAAACCACCGTGTCACCAGGTAGGCTATGACCGTCTTCCTGGTTTTTCAAACCACAAATAATGTAGGAAAATCACTGGAAATGTTACTTGCCGTAGCTCATTGAGATCCCCCGACCGCTCTGTGTTCGTAAGGATCGAGCCGTTTATTTTACATACGCCCAATGCACCCCCTGCTTTAAAACCCTAAAATCGCCACTGGATATGCGCCGTGCGGCGAGCCATCATCCGTTTCATTGTTGTTTTTTATTTAAAAAAAGAATGAACCAACTTTCTAAGCTTTGGTTTTGTTCAAAGTAAGGGGAAGATCTAGGCCTAACAATCTAACGTTAAAGGTCACAGGAAGTGAGCGTCAATTTCTGTAAAATATTCACTGTAATCACAAGTATATTAACCAGTGGGAAAATGTCCTCAGCGTGGCATCCCTACTCTCCATACCATACAGTTGGAAGGAAACCATCTATATCTTTCCCACCGAGGCAAAGCATTTGTAAGAGAAAAGAGGAGAATGTATTTTCCTTCATGAACGCCTTGCCGAGAGCGTTGCATTGTCAATGTTAAGCTCCTGCCCCTGTCACACAAGCGTTAAAGAGCGCATCATACATTGTGTGTTTTGAGTCAGCATGCTCACTTGCCAGTCTTCACCCCACCCCACGCCTCACCCAAGCCTGTTAAAGAGAAAGGTGTATTGTGCTCTGAGAGCAGCGGCTCTTTGTGTCTCTTAAGGGTTTATCTCTTCAGTCATTACCTGCCTAGGGATAGAGGCTCCCTGCGGTGCTAACATCCAACTGTCCTTTGCTCCGTCAGTTACTCCCCCTACTGTAACCCGTTGTGTTCAAACTTGCCTCACCCCTCTTGTTGTTGCGCAATCGAGGTGCTTTTGAAGTTTTCTAAACCGTGATATTTTGTTGGTTTTTTTAATGTTTTTTTTTCCTCCCACGTCTGTTTTTCCTAATGATGCACTAAATGTTTATGCCACTGTAAATATTTAGGAAATATAAATAGGAAAAATCCTGCACAGTGTCGGACTGTTTAAACATGCATATATTTCAACATGATTTCAACATGTCTGCCGTCACCCTTTCCCGCTCCGACTAGGAGCTAGCTAGTAGGCATGTCAGAGAAACCTCTGTTCTGCGCTGTGTCGGATGTACTCCAGTTCCATTGGCAAGCGCCATTTTCTCTTCCCTTGCGCCCCCCCCCCCCCCCCCCCTGGTTTGGTCCCCCTGAACCCACAATTTCCCCCCACATCCAGTTGAAATATGGAGAGGTATTATGGTGGGGGTCATGCTTGTAGTTTGTCTCAACGCCTCCTACATTCAGCGGCGTTGAAGGAAAATCCCTTGGGGGCAACCAGTCTAAATATCGGTGACCTACTTCTGCTTGGCCTCTGATGGACGGATGGGGCCAAGGGAGCCCAAGACCCTCTTGAACAGAAGTAGCCCTGTGAAGTATTACACACACACACACACACACACACACACACACACACACACACACACACACACACACACACACACACACACACACACACACACACACACACAGGAAGATGAAGTGCGGGTGACTGTTTACGTGCATAGTCAGTTAGCAGGGTCATTAAGGGGCTCAGAACCCTGAAATCAAACCGGTCTCCTGCCAACCCTCGTTGTTCTTCTGGCTCTCGCAGTCCGGCCATGTGCCCAGGCCCCCTCCAGGCAGATGTGACATCAGCTAGCAAGAATGCATCAAGCGGTTATTTCTGGTTCTGAGTCTGGGTCAAATGTTTGCTTTTGTTCGGTGCTGGTCCAGACCCCGAGCATGTGAATCGGTTGAGTTGACCACTGCACTTGGGCAGGATGGCAATAGACATGGTTTGGCTTGCCTGTGGATATGGAGGTGTACATATGCAGTCCCTTTTCTCTATCATTTCCTCCTCTTCCGTTTACAAACCAGTTTGAGAGGAAGACTGCATATTTTTGCTGCTGCTGCTGCTGCCTGCTGCTGCCCGTCCGACACATCGACGAGTGACTTACAAAGACAGCCTTTCATGAGTGAATATTGACACGGGTACAGCTTGAGCCATACAGAAAAGGAACATTGAGCGATCGCTGTGCATGGAGAAGAAAACAAGGGGAGGATAAGTGAGCTCTGAGCTCATCCACTGAGAGGTTAGGGTGGTGGTGGTGGTGGTGGGGAGGCTCATCTCCAACACATAATGGTCACTTTTTGGTTGTTGTTGCACAACCAAACGTTTCCATGTTCAGAGTTCCCCCATGATCTGCCAAAGAGCAGGAGGAGAGAGGTCGGCCCGTATGGAGATCGGTTTAACGCGCACGCACAAGCGTATGTAAGTGGGGGGGTTTGCAGCCCGGCCCATGAAGTAAAATGAAGCGGAGGCATAAGAGGAGGTCGACGGGAGTGTTTTGTCATGAGGTAATGCAACAAAGGGAGTTTGTGCCAAAGATTTCTAGGAAAAGCCATGGCCGTGTGTTAATATTCCCACAGATGCTGTAAATCAACCCCCTTCACTCTCCTGCAAGGCCTGCGCGCATGTACATGCGTGCATGTATGCGTGTGTGCACATGCCCAGGCTAATGGCTTTCTCGTGTGTGTGTGTGTGTGTGTGTGTGTGTGTGTGTGTGTGTGTGTGTGTGTGTGTGTGTGTGTGTGTGTGTGTGTGTGTGTGTGTGTGTGTGTGTGTGTGTGTGTGTGTGTGTGTGTGTGTTTTATTTTTGTGTGTGCGCTGCTGTTAATGTATGTTGTAGAGAAAGGGAACAGTTTAAACCAGGGCTTGAAAACTAAATTATTTTTCAATCGTTCCGCTCCGAACGGAACCGGTATATTTAACGTTTTCGTTCTTGCGTTCCGCCACCAACATATTGTTCCTGAACCGGTTCGGAACGTAAAATAATGTTCGTTCTTAACGTTCCGGCAGTGTTATTGGGCCTAGTCTATTTTTGTGGTCGATACCTTACAATAGACCAAGTTATTGGTATTTGCCCTTAATTTACACAGTAGTCTAAATGCGCAAAAATCATCCAAAAATAGCCTATATTCTATGATGAATATAATTTTGTATCAAAATCATTTCTGGATAAGTGGGCTAGAAACTCCTTACCTGGTTGTAAGTTTTATCCATATTCCATGGAGATCTTCAGATATAGAGGCTCGCTCAATCATTTCTAACCCCGCCATAAGCGAATATGTTGTATTTTCTATGTTGCTGACAAATACCCAAGTCTCTCCAACAACTTCCAATTTAACTCATAACATTTAAAATCCCGACTTTGAAACCACATAAGGCCTGGGCAGGCACAATATATTATCTTATCTACATTACAACCGGAATTTTTTTTGTTTTTTTCATGAAATAGGCTATGCTTTTGTGAAATTTTATAGGCTATATAGAGAACGGAAAAAAACGTTATTAACCGGTTTTGGGGATTTCAGAATAACGTTTCTGTTCCGGAACAGTTGAAGACCATTTGGTTTTCGTTTCCGTTTCCGTTCCTCGTAAAATTCCGTTCGTTTTCAGTTTTCGTTTTCGTTCCTTGAACCGGTTCGGAGCCCTGGTTTAAACTAATGTAAAAAAGGGTTAGAACAGTGTTCTCATGGCCTGTAAGGCCTTTTAGCTGCCCAGGAAGCAAGGCATGCGAAGGGGCCGAGATGCAGACTAAGTCACCATACCACGACAACGGAGAAACGTTTCCAACACCAACCGAAAGTAAGGAAATCACCACCGCTAAAATAGTACAAAAACACTAAGTCGACTTTCTTCAGGGTTGTCATTTTTAAAAACTTTTTAAAAACTTAACCGTATGTATATTCCATTTTATTCCATTTGTTGGGTGTACTTTTCCTATCTTTGTGAATTCTTTAAATGTTGACTCCCAGCACTCCCATGACCAGTGTCAGTCAACACACATTACACAACACTGACGTTAAAAAAAAAAAGTCCTTAGGCGGTAAGTTTACTGGGCTGTTCCTAAACTTAAGACACGCATTCCTCTGCTCAGGATGTCTCTTTGACCCAGCTAGCTTACCCCCCCCCCCCCATACACACACACACACACACACACACACACACACACACACACACACACACACACACACACACACACACACACACACACACACACACACACACACACACACACACAGGTTACATCCCAGCAAAATAATGTAATTCCAATTGAGTTGAGGTAATTTGATATAATCTGTGATCGAATTTAAGCCCCATTGTGATCAAAGTAGGTCACTGTCCAACTGTGAACAGTTGGACGCCGAGTCATGGGGTCAATTAATGTGGAAAAATGGACATTAATTATTTGAGGAAGTTGTAATTGCCTGGTCTTCATAGAATTTCATAATCTATTCTGTCAAAATATGGTTGTGGTAACAGCTCAGACCTATGGTTAATCTCCAGTCCTTTGGAAATCTGTGAGGTGAGTGACGACGATGATGATGACGACGAAGAGGGAACTTTTTTTTTTTTTTTTTTAACAGAAATGCACTCGACATGCAACCATCAACTCTCATCACTTGTTTCAACCTCTCATTCATTCATTTTCTCCCTGTCTCCTCTTCTTTCTTTTCCCTCCTTTTTTTCCTCTTCTTAATCTGGTTGGCACAGGAATCCATCCAAGGCCTTCTACCAGGCCTTCCAGTCTGGGAGCAGGTTAAGGGACTCAAAGACCCACAGTGATAGGTATAGTACCGGACTGGTTTGGACTGGACCGTGTGTGTGTGTGTGTGTGTGTGTGTGTGTGTGTGTGTGTGTGTGTGTGTGTGTGTGTGTGTGTGTGTGTGTGTGTGTGTGTGTGTGTGTGTGTGTGTGTGTGTGTGTGTGTGTGTGTGTGTGTGTGTGTGGTGTTCGGAAGTGGCAAGCTTTGCTTTTTGGCCATGTGCATGGATGGACTCTAGGGGGAAAAAAAATAAACAAAGCCCGGCAGCGAAGGGGAGCTTTGGCCAAAAGACTCAGTCGATGGCCACATCCCTTTCTTTCTCTCTGTCTCACTGTCTATGTCTCTCTCTCTGTCTCTCTTAACACCATAAGCTGTCCCTGTGTGCCTTAACACGCTCGGTGCCAAGCTTACAGCGAGTGGCCCTATCAAAACGCATGCGTTTATTGATTTACAATTTGTTGAAAGGACTTTCAAGATTTATTCAGTGAATCAATCGGCATGTTTTAAAGCAGTAAAGGGAAACAATTTGTTTTTAATAATATATTTATATATTTGATTTTCCAAACCATAGACATAGCTCTAGAATAGGTACAATTCGATTGCCAGTGGACATAGTTATTTATTACCTCCAAAGAGTTTGCTTACTCATCAGAACTGAATAAAGCAACAGTCCTATTTCTAATGTTTAATGCCTGTGTTAAGGGCACTAAACTAATCAAATTAAAAGCTAATCCTTTTTGTGTTTTGATTTGAAAAATATAATTGTGAATATGTAATTCTCTGGCTTTGTGTAATGCGCTCATCCTCATATCAGTTGGAAATGAAGCTGATGCTCTTGACTGTAGCCAGCAGAGACCCGAAAAAGGCCATTGAGATGCTATTTTTTTTCAAGAAGGAAGCACCATATGAAACCATACATCTGTGGGGGTGGGGGGGGGGGGGGCGACTGTATTTTAGAGAATGGTTCTTCAGCCAGGCAGTAAGGAAACGCTCATTTAACAGACTTGTGTTCGCCGGCCAGACTTCCCCGGCTTTAGAAAGGCCCGTGGATCATCAATTCTTCCGTTCTAATGAAGCAGCATTTCAGCCTGCTCGTTAAGGTGCTACTGAAACATTGTGTGCCGAGCGCTCACACTAAGACCCCCCAACAACACGTTAATGCCTTCCTTTGGTTTACACTGAGCTGTTTTCATCCACTCTGAGCGGTAACTACGGTTAGCAACTCGAGCCGATTTCTAATCCAGGGGGGCTGTATTATGTCAAGATTGCATGACGTTACAAATTCTACAGCCATACAAATTCACTTCCTGTTTTGGAAGTATTCCTGTTTGCCATGTGCTGTTTTTCTTTTTTTGTTGCCATGGTTGCTTAGTGGGAGTAGAACTGCCAGTCATCTGGGCATTGACCCCCCGGTCCTGGGATGAGTTCAGTTGGTCGATTTGTTGTTGTTGACGTGGATCCGTCTCCCATGTTGCCTTGTGTTAGTTTCACAGTTTGATCATCGCTAAGTGGTCAGATTGTCTAGGGTAGAATTGCAAAGTTAAATTAAGTCACATCAGTCATTGCATAAAATCCCATTGTGGTGCAATCTTTCGTTAACTTTTGTTCTCCAAGTCTGACGCATGCTTTGAAATGAACTGAACACCAAACGGATAATGTCTGATTATCACTGTGTTATAGTGGTTTGTGAATGTGCCCGGTCCTTCTGCAGTCCCAAAGCATGTGGCTCACCTCACCTCATGAGTTTTGAACTTGTTTTGTCAAGTGGCAGGGGGAGCGAGAAACAAAGATCACTTTGTTTTCACTTGAGTGACTTCAGTTCATGCCTTGGGGAGAGTTCTGGTTGACAGTCTTGCCAGAGGCTCCTTAATGATTGCATGTGCTCCATTTTGACTGTAAAACTGTACCACTAATGGGCCTTTTTATGAATGTTACACTTATTGAACACGGTGAACTTTACAGAGCGCTCCTGTTGCGCAACCATCCCTAACCCCTCATTCACCTGCAGTTCGCAGAAGTAGCGAGGCTTTGTATTGTGTCCCTTTCACAGGTAATCCCCTGGAACTAGGTTTACCTTGCGTTGGGTTTGTGTTTTTGTTTACAATGGCTGCTTGATTTTAATTTTTTTGTCTATTTGCTCTGTGAAAATGAACAGAGCCGTGAACTAGTTTATACACCGCTGCACTCCATGAGGACTGGCCGTGAAGACGCTAAGTTCAACTCTGTCCCCTGGCTTATTGACCCCCCAAAGCAACTAAACATGTGATGTGTGGATCAATTGCTGATGCGCTGACTGTTGCATACATAACCCCCATGAGCCTCAGTGTATAGCATATATATCAATTTTTAGACTTCCTGTGTGCCGGCTGTGTGTGAGAGAGAGAGGGAGAGAGAGAGAGAGAGATTGATGGCGAGAGAGAGAGAGAGAGATCTTGATCTTTGCGGTTCCACTTTGGTGCTTCAGCAGTTCATATTGCCTTTGAAAGTGCATGATCGTCCTGTAGGATTGTTGTGCCTGATGTAATGTACATCAGGGGCCATGCTCATCTAATTCCTTCTGACTCGTGGGGTGAATTTAAACTGCAGCACATCATCAAAGTCTTGGCTCTGGGCACTTTGAAAAATCAGACACACATGCGCTATTTAATGTGCTATTGGTCGACTGCTTGTTTCTCGCGTCACCATAGCGACGAAACCCTCCACCGGCCCGTCACATGTTCTAGTGATGATGCTGGCATGAAGGTTGTTTTTCTGTTGTCTGTTTTGTCTCTTTGGTTAAACTCTGGAGTACTTTTCAGGTTGAAACCCACCTCTGCTACCTGTCCTCCAGTGAATCACAATCTACTTTTCTTGGACATGTTCGTTTTACACATACAAGGAATTTCCGGCATGAGATATACATATTTGTTGTATAAAAACAAGTAATGATAATTTCTCAAAAACACTTGTATTTGTGAGAAGATGAAAGCATATGAAAGGAGAAAGGGAGCTCCACTTTATCTCCGTGAGGCATGCCCTAATACAGATCGCGGGGGTTCATCAATGCATGCATCTTTTTTTTTTAGATTTTATTTGTATTCTAACCACCTCACCCACGCTTTTACTTTAACAAAAATAATTAGGCCTATAAATAATTCCCCCCCCCACAAGTGCCCAACCCTACTCCCAACGGTCCATGGCACATATCTGGACCCCCTGACTAATGGCTTTTAGTTTGCTAGGTCCAAGCCATGTGGCCGTCCCACACATTTTGAGATCGGCCACATGAGGCACGGATCATAAATCCACTTGCCACCAGTGTGTATTTAGACTCTATGGGGCTCACGGAAATAGCAGAACGTGTGCGGCATGTGTGTGTGCCTCTCTCTGCTGGTCAAACGGCGTCTGTGCCACTGTCACCAACACCAAGGACATGCCTGTGTTTCCCTGTGAGTCAGCAGGCCTATCTGTGTGCAGGTTGCCCCCGATTGTATTTCCATTCATCTTTTAATTGCCACATGTAAGCAAGACAGACTAGAACCTGTTTCTATCACTCTGTCCTGACCCAGATTTACACACCTTTTTTTATCATCCTTTTTTTCAAATGTTGATTTTAAACATTCATTGAGTTACTAAATATTGAATGTGGGGTTTTCCCCACAAACACTTGAAAATTGTGAAATTAGAAATTGCTTAAGCCTTTAGGGAAGGCACTATAACAGGGCCTGCTAAAGAAACGAGTCTTAAATTACTCCCCAAGCATAAGCTGCTGGGGGAAAACGAAAATGCAACACGCATTTGGAAAAAAGTTGCTTGTAGCAAGCTGCCATAGGTTGGCGTCATCCAGTTACATCTTCACAATATACACTTTTTTTTACTGTAGCTATCGCTTTTGTTTGTGGTGAGTGAGTACATGTAGGGGGTAGGGCAACTTTCTCAAAGGTGCCTAAAGGTAGACTGCAGTGGTTGCAAGGGTTCAAACCCAGAACCGTTAATGTGTGAGTCAAATACCCTAACCACCAAGTATCCTGTTCCACACAACTTGGTTATTTAAGGTAACGGTGCTTGTCACTTCCTTGTATAGTCATTTGCAGCAGAGCTTGCAAAGGACTATAGGCTTGAAAAAAAGCAACTTGTATAATTAAGTGACAGCGCATCTTATAATGTATGTTTCCAATGTGCCATGAGCTGCAACGCCCTCTTCTGCCACAGGGTGGAAGAAATCGTCTGCAAATCACTTTTTTCCCCATTCTTGTTTCATGCATTATAAACCCATTAACAAATCCAGTATAAGGCTACTAGGCATTTTAAGTAATAGACTAGCGATGAATTATAACCTTCATAAGCTTGCTATTCATTTTGCTATTCTTTGTATTGGTAGGCTAGGCTAGGCTAGGCCTATAAGCAGACAGGAATGATTAAATCAGCATTATCTCGGTTGCCTCGAATAGGGTGATGTTAACAAGCAGTTTCACCGGGAGATGGAGCAATGTAGCCAGCCAGCTTGAGAACAGCAATAGCAACGTAGTTCATGTTTCTTCTCGATATTCTGCATGTATGCCGATACAGTTTGAGACATAATTTGCCTTACTCATTGACGCTCATCTTACCTTCTTTTGAAGGTTGTGGAGAAAGAAATTCGCCAGCACTTTATACCTCACTTTCATCAATATTTATATATCCTAAGCCATAAAGGTAGGGCTAATTTTGGAGAAAAGAAAAACGGAAAAGAAATTCGATCTGGCATTCAATTGAGGATTTAAGTCAACAAATCCCACTGATTGGCTGACATCAGAGCAAATTCTCTAGACAGCAGTGGACAGTACGCATGACCCCAGATCAGTGACAGTTAGAGACATTTGTGTGGAAAAAAATGAAACAAGTGCTTATGACGAGACATATTTTGAGATGGTATTGATATGGACACCGTCATGTTTTTATACAACCGTGATTTACCGTTCTATCGGAAAATCGGCCAACCCTATCATGTATACAGGTTGGGGTTTAGTGGTTTTTATCAAGATGTCTTCTCTCATTGAGGAAGAAGAGGACTTTAGCCCAGTGTGACCGCTGAGGGATCTGCTCATCTGATCTTTTATAGAGTGAGAGATTCTTTCGGGCACATGCCAACTGAAACCTGCAAGTCGACAGGAAACCTGTGTGTGTGTGTGTGTGTGTGTGTGTGTGTGTGTGTGTGTGTGTGTGTGTGTGTGTGTGTGTGTGTGTGTGTGTGTGTGTGTGTGTGTGTGTGTGTGTGTGTGTGTGTGTGTGTGTGTGTGTGTGTGTGTGTGTGTGTGTGTGTTGCCCCCTGACTTAATTGAATACACATTTGGCACCGGGTAAAGCTTAGACATAGCCTTTAAAACATGCTTCTAGTTTATGTAACTCGGGTGTGCGTGCGCTGAAGGTAGCATGGATACCATCCTGACTGTTTAAAAGGTCTGCATTTTTCTCATTTATTTATGTATTCATCGGTTTGGTTTAGCTTATCCAGTGACATGTTTTACATTGTTGTTTGACACAAGAAACAAAGGAAAGATCTGCGGCACGAATGTAAGTGAGGGTGTTTCCCCGGCCACAGGGTTTATAGTTGGGTGGGGGTTGGGGGGGGTGGTGGACATGACCTCGGTGCTCTCTAGTGAAGGCAATCTAGCTGGTGGTGGCGAAACTGCGGGGACATGTGTTGCACTCGTGAGGTCCCTCACCCGCCGTCACGCCTAGCGTTTCCTGTCAGTAAAGGCCGTCGTTTATGACCTCACTGCTCACTCATGACCACCATCACCCCCCCCCCCCCCCCCCCCAGCATGAGAGTGGATGGTCTCATGCTGACGACCATGTTTCTACACAACAATGTTTTGTATTTTAAGACTTAATTCAGAAAATGAGGGGGATTATTGTGCAAGGGGCATGGAATAGGAAGCGATTGGCATGGATTATCTGGTTTGTTATGTGGTTGTTGTTTTTTTTGGTAAATCGCATAACGGCGTCTCTGCAATAGAAATCTGCCTTGATTCAAATTAATCGGTACAGGCTGAGAGCGGAGCTTGTTTCAGTAGACCTCGTGGTCGTAGGTCGCTGTGACGCTGCCATGTGATATGCGAGTCTATGAGGATAAGGAGAGAATAAGGGCCCATGGGGGGGGAGTTTCATTGAGGAGGAGCTTTTCCTCCTCCCTCTTGTCAGCACCGCGGATCCACACTAGGAGCTCTACTACTACTTCACAGGTTCGTCTTTCAGGTTTCTAAATGGGGCTCCAGTTGCCCTACTTTCCACTGGACCACGTCTGGCACAGTCCGCCGGTTACATTTTACTTGACGTGCGACACACACACCCAGTGAAGTGACTACCGCCGTTCCTATAGCCATGCGGTGCACCTTTTCCTACAAACTGCCCTTGTGTCCCGGGTATCCACGGGGCTACACGGCCGCCGAGTCGATCGCGTCATGCCGGGGTCGCCGCAGGTAAAGGTGTTTTTTTTTTTGCATTTTATTTTTATGGATGCCGGTTATTTGCGTCGTCCACTCGTGGTATTGGCTACCTGTGGCTGATGCCGGTAAATTGACTACTAATTGAATTGAATTTGTCGTTGGATGGAAGTGTGATTGCTTTTGTTAAGTTGTATTTGTCGTGTTCAACTTGTCCACTATTGTCGCACTGAATTGGTGTGTAGCAGTCGCTGAATGCAGGGCTCGGTTGACAGTGTAATCCATCCGTTTCTCATGCGTATACAAATTGAAACCTGTTATTCTACAACTTGTTCAGCAATACGTTTCGTATGCTGTCCCAGTCACCTGACCTCGGTTGTTCTTGACATGCGGGACATGGGGAGAGGGACTGTGGAGGTCACTTTCTTGCTCTAGAGTCCAGCGAGGGGCTGGTGACCCTAGATAGATGAGAGAAACGCCCCCTTTCCTGGATTGTATTTGGTCTAGTCCAATGTTAACATTTCAATCAAATCAATATAATGCATCCTATGACTTTGACAAGTACTATCTATCCTTCTCTCCATCTCTTGTTTTTGTTCTATACAGCTTTCTAAAACATGGGTAACAATCCCTCCTGTGGTATTGTTTTAACATCTCTTTATTTTTTTCACAGTGCCTCTGGAACAAGTGTAGTCGCCATCGACAATAAGATTGAACAGGCAATGGTGAGTAATCCCTTAACCACTTGTATACTATTATCTATTATCATCCCAAAGTCACACTTTAGCCCTCCAAACCTGCACTATGCAGTCACCTTTTCACTGCAGCCATTGCTTTAGTTTAAAATATTTTAAATGATGGATGATGATGATGATGGTGATGATAAAATTGATCTCATCTATAGTGTCCAGGGCAGCTTTTGTTCTTTAGACTCGTTTCTATTATTGATTTTTTTCTTTTTTTAAAGCAGGATTGATACAAATATGAATACATAGATGTGTTATATAAAAATGAAGTAAGAAAGACAAGAAAAAAAGGAATAAAGAAAGGAAAGTCAATTGTCAAGTTACAAATAGATGCATATAAAAAAAGACGTCAAAAAGTGTTTAATGTGTCTTTAAAAAGACACATTAAAAATGGTACATTTTTAATTTGTCACGCTATTAACAATAAAATGAACTGATTGTCTGGTTTGCTAAATATAAATGTACTATTCAAAGTGGTGATTGTTCGTCAGATCTGCTGCTTCTATTTCCAGCGGCGCCATTTGTGCAGTTTGTCCCCATTAAGTGTTTTTTAGCCCAAAGGAAACTCTGTTCTCTGGAATATTCTTTCTAGTGTCAACAATAACGTACTGAGGCTGGTTTGGACTACAATGGTCGTAGGCTAGCGCTCTGGTCGTAGGCTAGCGCTCTGGTCGTAGGCTAGAGCTCTGGTCTTAGGCTAGAGCTCTGGTTTTAGGCTAGAGCTCTGGTTTTAGGCTAGAGCTCTGGTTTTAGGCTAGAGCTCTGGTTTTAGGCTAGTGTTCTGGTTTTAGGCTAGAGCTCTGGTTTTAGGCTAGAGCTCTGGTTTTAGGCTAGAGCTCTGGTTTTAGGCTAGTGTTCTGGTTTTAGGCTAGAGCTCTGGTTTTAGGCTAGAGCTCTGGTTTTAGGCTAGAGCTCTGGTTTTAGGCTAGAGTTCTGGTTTTAGGCTAGAGCTCTGGTTTTAGGCTAGAGCTCTGGTTTTAGGCTAGAGCTCTGGTTTTAGGCTAGAGTTCTGGTTTTAGGCTAGAGCTCTGGTTTTAGGCTAGTGTTCTGGTTTTAGGCTAGAGTTCTGGTTTTAGGCTAGAGCTCTGGTTTTAGGCTAGAGCTCTGGTTTTAGGCTAGAGCTCTGGTTTTAGGCTAGTGTTCTGGTTTTAGGCTAGAGCTCTGGTTTTAGGCTAGAGTTCTGGTTTTAGGCTAGAGCTCTGGTTTTAGGCTAGAGCTCTGGTTTTAGGCTAGAGCTCTGGTTTTAGGCAAGAGTTCTGGTTTTAGGCTAGAGCTCTGGTTTTAGGCTAGTGTTCTGGTTTTAGGCTAGAGTTCTGGTTTTAGGCTAGAGCTCTGGTTTTAGGCTAGAGCTCTGGTTTTAGGCTAGAGCTCTGGTTTTAGGCTAGTGTTCTGGCCGTAGACTAACGCTCTGGTCGTAGGCTAGCTCTGTGGTTGCTGGACTTTTGATGGTGCTGGTGACCCAAACAACATTTCCCCCCCCTTCTCCATCAGGACCTGGTGAAGAGCCATCTGATGTATGCGGTGCGCGAGGAGGTGGAGGTGCTGAAGGAGCAGATCAAGGAGCTGTACGAGAGGAACTCTGTGCTGGAGCGGGAGAACGCCGTGCTCAAGTCGCTCGCCAACACCGACCAGCTGTCGCAGCTCTCCTCCACCCCACCGGCCTCCAGCGCCGGTGGCACGCCTCCACAGCAGCCGGGACCCAGCCAGACCCAGGCCCAGACCCAGTTACATCCACAGCTGCAGCACCTCCAGCCCACGACCCAGACCCAGCCGGCCCAGACCCAGCCAACGCTAGATCCCAGTCAGCCGCCACAGCCCAACGTCACCTCCGCCTGAAGTGCAATCCTCCCGTACCCCTTCGCTTCACCGGGGGGGGAGGGGCTACAACTTAGTACAACTAGTATCTGTGGAAAAGAGAGAAAATAATTTACAAAAAACTTTCTTAGTCACCAGCTTGACCACAAAGTACAAGTGTGTGTGTGTGTGTGTGTGTGTGTGTGTGTGTGTGTGTGTGTGTGTGTGTGTGTGTGTGTGTGTGTGTGTGTGTGTGTGTGTGTGTGTGTGTGTGTGTGTGTGTGTGTGTTATAGGAGGACACGGAGAGCGATGTCCAGCATGTAAAGTGTGAATGTAAGGTATGAGTGTGTATGCGTACTGTGGGCCTTTCCAGTGTTAATGCAATCATCGAGAGAGAGAGACAAGGAAGGGAGTATCAAGACAGACTGGGGCTTCGTAACATTTGCCGCTGTGCTGGAACTCTGGACTGGGTGTTTGCTTTTTGAGGCCAGACCCAGTGGACTCGTCGGACCAGTACCAGACAGACTTGCCTTGTGGACTCGGACCCAACCTTAAGAGACTCTGTATGGAGGGAGAGGGAACGCAGTTCACTTGGAGGAACGAACGGGGCGTGATTGTCACAGAGAGCGATATTTTTTTAATTGAGATATTTGAGTGGGTGAAGGGGTGTATTTTTAGCCTTGCTGTTTCATGTTGTAAAGAAGTGACAGAGAAACAGATAAGAGAGAGAGTCTATTTTCGGATCACCACCGCTGCCATTACATACGTTTCCATCAAATCTCCAACCGGCTCAAATTCTACTGTTTCCATTTTATTTATTTCAGGGCTGCTATCATCACAGATTGAGAACATTGTCATTTAATCCATTTCACATTCACAATAGCCTTTTATTCCCTGCTTTCTTCTACCATTTGTTTAACAGTGTTTCCGATTATTTGGCCATACTTTCTTGAGGTAGTGTATTACATTAGTTGAAAATGTAGCCCTAAACCGTGAATCTCTTGACAAGACGTTTAACACTAACTCAAAATCTTCTGAAATTGCCAAATTACAATAAATGTTGAAATTCACTATGAATGTACAGTATTAATATCTTCACAAGGTGGAGGAAAAAAAAACCTTATCAAATCTTCAAAATGAAACTGCAGTAAAAAGGTTGAAGATATTGCTGGTTTCCTAATTCTAAATATATTTGTATTGCCACGCCCTCTCCTCCCAACTTTCATAGCCTATATATTTGTTTTATTTTTTTTTTTATTTTTTTGAAGGGGTGTGTGGGGGGGGGGGTAAAGCTGTGAAATCATTCAACCTATTTTGTAACCAAAGATGCAAAGCTGTGTAAGTCTTTTTTTTCTTTTTTTTAATGCACTTATTTTATTTTTTTTCTATTATTTCTTCCTTCACAACAAAATGTTTTGTTGTTCAGCATGATCTGTAACCTTCAAACCACTTTCTTACCTCATTTTTATTCAGCACTCTTATTGTAAGATAGTCTGTGAACAATGTCTACCGGGGCAAAAGTACATTTTGAGTTGCAATGCGCTGAATATGGCAGAGAACCTAACACAAATCTAGTGTTTCCAGACACTAGTCACAGAAAAATGAAGTGAGCCATGTTTTGTTCATTTAAATGGTGTTTGAATTTCATATGCCAATAGTTTTGTTACATTGCAAATTTTAATGTATTTAAATAAAAGCAATATTGACCAGAAGTGTTGTGAGCCTAATATACGAAACTGCTTTTCTTGTGAATTGGCTGCCCTTTTTCCATACAATAGATAGTGTATAGTACTGCACCAAATTATAAAACACTTCTTTGCCTGAAACAAAAAACACTTTGCTTTGCTAAGGCTACCTCCAAAGGGCACAATTGGCATTTTGATCACTAGATGGCACTGGATCAAAAATCAACAAAAGACTACCGGTACTCTTTTCTGTGTTGCGAGTTGTATGGAAAAGAATAAAATAAAATGTATGTGACATTTGTTTATTTGAGCAAAAAGATACAAAACATTTTAAAATGTCAAAAGGATAGAAATATCTTTTGCAACACACTAGAAGACAACATCTTCAACCCAAAAGTATTTTCGTTTAATAGCAAACACTTGCACATCCAAAGGATACAAAATTCCATCCCAACACAGTATCTTGACAATCCAAGACAAACGGCATACAGCATTAATATGATTAAATTGACATTAAGAAGAGAAACTTCATCTTTCATTAACGTCTATCTGAGAGGGTTTCATAGAGCACTGCCTGCTCAACTGCTCGTATCCCCCATGGCCAAACTTTGCTTCTAACTATATTCACTGGGTTAGGCTGAAATCCAGTCGGCAGGACTCCATCCATGACAGAGTTTCAGTGGGTGAGGACAAGTTTATCATCGTATTTGTTGCAAGCTAACTCACAGTAACAAATCTGCTCCCTTTGTTTTGTGTGGTGGTGGTGCGTTGATCTTTCAGGATGCGAAATCTCTCGTTCAAGGTCATCGCCGTCTGCTGCAAGAGGGGAGGGGGACAAAACAAATCTTACAGCTTGAATTCCAATAAAAAGCAACAGATATGCAGAATACCATATCTATACCGTAAAGAAGATCCGTCATTATGCTGGCTTCGCTTTTTTTTTTTACACAGAACCAAACGAAGCCGGCGTTCCGGAGTCAGAGGCGTGACGTGTAACAGCAGCATCAGCATCTAGTGTGATGTTGTATAACATGCGTGTCGGGCAGCGACATTGCTTTCTAAACAATAACGGCGGTTGAGTGTTGAGGTGGTTTTGCTAGCCGTGCACATTTACACCACTCTTCAAATGCAAGCAAAGTTGCTGTGTATGACGAATACAACAAGTTGATGCATAACCTTAACTAACAATGGCGGATTTGTGCAAGCAGCGTGTTTGTGTGATCAGAAATATGTTGGAGAAATTGAAGAGAAGCAGGGAGCCGTTCAGGAAGAAAGGTGCATGGACCATAGGCACCAGAGACGTTTGGTTCTTCTTGGTCAAGTCATCGGCTCACCCGTTTTAGACAGACGTCGATGCAAAGGCGGAACAACAATGCCCCCCCCCCCCCATCCATGTTTGTACATTTTATACAGAAGGCGAGGCGCAACATTCCCGCCTTGAACAGGCTGCGTAAAAGGGGGCCTATGAAAATGAAAAGTCAACAAAGTGCATCTGTTTGGACGCTTGCAAAGTGAAACCAAAGTGGGAGGAGCCACGGTGGAGGACTTGCGCACAGATAGTTGTTATTGGGATGAAGGGTTAGGGTTAGGGCAACGCTTACTGGTTTTGCGACACTGTTGATGTCAAACTGAAGAGGCACTCCTTTTGGCGTCTTCTTCTCCACTGGCTCCAGCTTAATAGGTACGGGGGCGGGGGGCTGCGGGTGCAGGGACCAGGCAGTGGGAGGCCTGAGGACAGGGTCAGACAAATTAAATTAACATAAAGATGAGTCTACAACACCATATTCAATTCCTCTTTATAAAAAATAAAATAAATATCAACAGCTCAGTGAAAACCAATTTATTTTAAAACAAATTGTTTTTCAAGCAACCACCAAGATGTCACTTATAATCTTACACACACGCACGAGACCTACTCGGGTTGTGTTCTGGCTGTAGGGTTGTCAATGGATACAGTCAGGAGGCCGTTGCTTTTAGCAGAGTTGCGCCACCTAGTGGATGGATAGATTTTAGGATCATTGACAGATATAGTCTCAGCAAAAATTCTTAACCAGGGTGTATTAATAGGCATTACCCAATGATCCTTATAGCTCCATAAATACTCACTGGCGAGTTCTGACTGGAGCGGTGTGTGGACTCTGCTTCTGTACTTGGGTGTGGACCTGCAGATAGGGGAGAGGCTTGCATTAAGAATAACTACACTGGGTCTATAAACACGTCATAAACACTCATAAGAACAGGTTAGGTGTACGATTTCTTTACTGGCATTCAATTCAAACAGGGACCAACGCCCAAAGAAACATCTGAACACCTAGGCTGCATTCCATTAGTAGGCAACTCACCGCCCCAATACTAATTAAGCTAGAAAAGAAGCATAAAGTGGCCACCAAAGTGGCTTTGGACATCAAAGTATCCTACACCGGAAGTGCTTTGGACATCAGAGTATCTTACACAGGAAGTGCTTTGGACATCACAATATCCTACATATGAAGTGCTTTGGACACCTGAGTATCCTACACAGAGTATCCTACACAGGAAGTGCTTTGGACATCAGAGTATCCTACACAGGAAGTGCTTTGGACATCCCAGTATCCTAGAGGAAGTGCTTTGGACATCCAAATATCCTACACAGGAAGTGCTTTGGAGTGGACATCAGAGTATCCTACACAGGAAGTGCTTTGGAAATCACAGTATCCTACAGAGGAAGTGCTTTGGACATCCGAGTATCCTACAGAAGAAGTGCTTTGGACATCCGAGTATCCTACAGAGGAAGTGCCTTGGACATCCGAGTATCCTACAGAAGTGCTTTGGACATCCGAGTATCCTACAGAGGAAGTGCTTTGGACATCCGAGTATCCTACACAGGAAGTGCCTTGGAGATTTCCTCCCATCCATCACGTGAGCAGTCGCCTTGCCGACACCCTTTCCTCCTGCTCCAGCATCAAACTTGCCACCGCTCGTCTCCTCAAAAGGTAGAGTGAACGAGCGACAGGAAGGAGGACGTAGGAACATGTCTTGGAATGCGGCGCTACTCGTCAAGCCCACCGATGCGTTCAACAGCACCTCCTGGCCAGAGGACGCCACCTAGGCTCCAGGGGGGAAGCCTTCGTACCTTCAGTCCGCGGTGAGAGAAAAATGTGGCCTGGCGGCTGTCTCGCTGGGCCTGATGAGCAGGTGGCAGGGGTCTGTTAGAGGGGAGCACAGTGATTACTCATCTGCAAAACTTAAGCTTTGCACATTTTCTTTGCACCAAATCATTTGCACAGGCCAAAATGACGAAAAGCTCTTTTTTTCCCGGTTTTCGGAAAGTCTGTAAAGCAGGCATTGCTTCTCTGGCCTGCCTAAGTGTGTAGCATTGTTGAGCTCTTGGGTTGTTGTTTTTTTGGTGATGTTAGACCATCATGCATCTTGGAAGACTAACCGCCTCCGGAGCTGGAAGGGTCTCCTGCCAGGAGCGGCTGACATCTGGCCCCTCTGCTGGTCCGTCTGCACCCCCCTGTATGGCCGGAGCTGGGGCTCGGGCCTCTGGTACTGGGCTTCAGTCCGCTGAATGAAAGGCCTCGTCCTCGGCCCGATTCTCTGTCCTACCCTCTGCCCCGTTCTCGGGCCCGGAATCTGCCCCGTTCTCTGTCCCGTCCTCTGAGCACGGAAATCAGAAAGAGAGGACATCATTATTACACTGTGATTATGAAGATCATGATTACATTTTAGATAGGTAAAAACGATTCGGAGTTATTCGATCGCGACACTTATGTGACAAATGGTTTCCCTTTTATTATGCAATGTAACACTGTTGTACGGGTTAACATTCAACCATCAGACAAAAAGCATACGAGTTATCCGGGTGACGGGTAAACAAAAGACAAGTGCTGATAGCAGCAAGACTAATCTATACTTCTACTGCTTACACACACGCACGCACGCACGCACGCACACACTCACACTCACACACACACGCACACACGCACACACGCTCCTGGTCTGTGGGGTTGTGGAGGAGTACCTGTGTGTACATGGCTCTGTTGGCGGGGTTGAACCCTCTCTGTAACGAAGTGGGTCTCCTGGAGGCCAGCCCAGTGACCACCCCCTGACCCCGTCTCCGAGCCATTTGGGGAAGGGCTCTTTTGTTTCTTAACTTGGACACGCCTCCGCGTAACACCCCACCTGCTGGCATGGTTCATAGCACAAGGTAATGTGTGTGTGTGTGGTGGCCGACCAAGGAACCACGTCCACGACTACATCCTGTGCTCAATAACGAGGTGGTGGTGGTGGTGGTAGTAACACATGAGCCTGCAGCAGTGTACCTTTCAGGGCGGGCGCCACAGAGCCTGGACCTCCCTGGACCGGGCGACCCCGCCTCACCAGCGGCCTGCGCTTACCGGGGGGCTGCTTCTTCCTGGACTGCTGCTCTTTTCTATTGAGGCGAATAATGTCATCTGTTGAACACACACACACACACACACACACACACACACACACACACACACACACACAAACCGACACATAAGTACTGCAAACGACACGAGAAAGGGAGGACATCGCCAAGTGAACGCCAATACGAGCCCAGCTAGTGGAAGCAGAGGGAGCAGCCCTTAGTCATAGTAGTAATAATAATAATAATAATAATAATAGAGTTGGTGTCGGTTCAGTTAGGTGTGGAGGCCTTACCTAATGACATGTCGACCTTATCGGGGACCGCCTGCTTTGTCGCAGCAAACCCGTTTTTACTCATACTTAATATATAATTTAAAAAAATATATATATATAAACGAATAAAGAAGTATATGTTGTAAGGCTACACTTCAACGTTGGCAGCCTCGGTGGCTTTATGCTATGATAGCGCCACTTCTACTTCTTCTTCTACTGTTTCTTCTGCTTCTTCTTCTTCTTCGTCTTCTTCTAGATAGCGCCAGGCGGCTCTAGCGGCCGCCGGGCGCATTGCTGCCGCCCACCGGTTTGGAGGTAGGAGTACTGCCATTAAAAAAATAAATTAAAACGAGAGAAAATTGAAATAAAAACAACAAAAAAATCCCACCCCCTGTTAAACAGCCGTGTGTCGGTGTGTACGAATCGCGAAAAATAAAAAACGCACCCGAAAACGCAATATGTCCGCCAACGGGTACGCTAGCGCCACACACAGGCGGGAAAGCAAAAACGCAGAGCGGTGCATTTCGGGAAATGTAGTTGTTACTCCAAAGAAAACAGTGTTACACAAGATGCGCTCACGTGTACCGCGTTAAAGGACTCCGGGTTCAGTTCAGCACATCGTTAGGCCTCTGGGTGTGTGTGTTGTTGTTTTTTTTTGTTACCGAGTGTTTGTTAATTAATTTTTCCTTTACTCTCATAAGTTAATTGAAGCGACCATTCCTCCCAAGTTGGACCTCCGCTGCTTCGCGTCGCGTCGTGTTTTCTTCTGTGAGTCTGCATGGCGAAATGGTGTCCTATGTAATGTTGTTTTCTCATGTTTTGGTTCATTATTTTATTGCATTGTTAGTCGTTTTTGCGGTATTAGTTTTTTTGTGTGTTTTTTTTCGTGTATGTATTTCAACCGCTTGAAATGCTGGCGTTTGTTTTGATGAACTTATCTCTCCCTATAGCGAAGCGCTGCGTCGAGGCGGTTCCGCTTACCTGGACCCGGAGACCGGGACCGAGACCCACACCGAGACCCACACCGCACATCATCACCATCACCACCATGCCGTCGGACAAACGCAAGACCAAGGCGTCTTCTGCCAAAGCCCCAGCGGCCAAGAAGCAGAAGCCGGTTCCGGTTCCGTTACCAGAGGAGGACGGGAAGATGGGGATGGAGAGGGACAGGTCTGAGGGATGGCTGCGGAGACAAATGGCGACCCAGCGAGAGGAGGCGGCGGGCCTGCAGTGCAACCCAAGGCGGGTTCGGTTCGTGTCGGAGGCGCAGACCGTCCGGCAGGGATCCGCAGGGCTCCTGTACTGGATGGCCAGGGACCACAGGGTCCAAGGTATGACCCAAACCAGACACAAGAAACAACAAGAAGAAGACGACTACCGTTTTTGGTTGTTTATTTATTTGTTGTGTGCTTTTTATTTGGACTTTGTTGCAGATAACTGGGCCCTGGTCCACGCCCAGCAGCTGGCCCTGCAGGAGGAGCTGCCCCTGCACATCTGTGTGTGCCTGCTTGTCCCCGAGTCCCAGCTGTCCACCGTCCGCCATTACAGCTTCATGTTGAAGGGTCTGGAAGAAGTGGCAAAGGTATCGGGACTTCACACGCCTTCAAACAAGATATCAAGATTGTAATCATTGAGGGAAAATACTTACAGATGTTGTCAATTGTGCAGATGTTGTACAATTGCACAGTTGTTTTTTCCCAAGCTGGTCATATTTGCCCCTATGTGACCCGACACTGGGCAATATACTATGTTGCTGTACAAACAAGCGAGTAGAGGTTTTTAAGCACAGTAACACGTCGGTCAAACTAAAGATATCGATCCAGATCATTGCCATATCTTCAACATATACAGTATACCCACTCCGGGTCCGAAAAGCCGTTGCAACATATTGCATAATGAGACCTCTTCTATTTTTTTATACAAGTGTTTTTTTAAGCTGCTGGAAATTCAGTTTCCTTGAGGGAGTCATCGCAAAGGGATCAATAAAGTGAAGTCTAAGTCTGTAAGTCTCTATTTATATAGGTAGGTATATTAGTGTTGGCCCAGTATTATTCATATATATATATATATATGAATATATATATATATATATATATATATATATATATATATATATATGAGTGTGTTTACTATCATAATAATACCAAACTCACTCTACCATACCGCATTTCTGCTCCACAGGAGTGCATTGAACTGGGCATCCAGTTCCACCTGCTCCACGGCGCCGCGGGCGACGTGCTGCCCGGCTTGGTGTCGGACTGCAGCCTGGGGGCGGTGGTCACCGACTTCTCCCCCCTCAGGACGCCCCTGCAGGCGCTGGACAGTGTCCGCAAGAGTCTCCCAGAAGACATCCCTCTCATACAGGTCCCTCCCGTCCTCACGCATATACTGTAGATATTGTTAGGATTATTATCATTAACTACAGCTGCAGCTCATTCAGCAACTGCTTTTCTCCAAAGCAATCTACAGGGAAATCATCAATTCTCAATAAATTCTCAATAAAGATCTCGTTGACTTGTCACAGGTTGATGCCCATAATATTGTGCCTTGTTGGGTCGCATCCAACAAGCTTGAGTACGCGGCCAGGACCATCAGGGGCAAGATCACCAAGCTCCTCCCAGAGTTCCTCACAGACTTCCCCATGGTGGGAAAGCACAGCTACACCGCTACCAGGACCGCCAAGGTGAGTAGTACTACTGGGATATGAGTAGCTACTACTAGGCTACCGCTTTATGTTGTAAAAGTGCTATACTGTTGAGAGATACACACACAGACACACACACACACACACACACACACACACACACACACACACACACACACACACACACACACACACACACACACACACACACACACACACACACACACACACTCTTTAATTGGCCTTCCTTTCATCTTCCTGTGAGTACAAATTGCCCAGATAGGGACAATGTCTTAAAATGTGAGCCGTCACAATGCACTGTTGTGCTTGAGAGTTGAGCTACATGTGGGATGGTTATTAAAGTATCAATAAATATTTTATTTTAGTGAATATGATATTTCAAATTAATTAAAGTGTAAGTGAACCCCCTGTTTCAGCTCGAATTCGAACACTGAGATTTAAAAAAAATCGTATTTAGTCGTAATGAAGTACTCCATCTTCTCTAATGTTCGGGCCCCAGCCGGTGGACTGGGACGGGGCCCTGGCCTCCCTGCAGCTTGATGGGACGGTGGGGGAGGTGGAGTGGGCCAAGCCCGGCACCGCCGCTGGGACGGCCATGCTGGAGTCCTTCATCGACCTGCGGCTGAAGCATTTTGCCACTCACCGCAACAACCCTAACTCGGCTGCTCTCAGCCAGCTCTCTCCCTGGCTCCGCTTCGGTCAGTGCCGTGGACCCTCAAAGATATTATAATTGTAGTTGATCCAATATTGACTGCATGCTATGATTGTTCTCAGCCTCACCTTAAGGTCACTTTAGATGAAAGTGTCTGCTAAATCACTAACTGTAATGTAGATGTAATTTCGGGATGCATGTTCAGTGGGGAATAATACTGTGGCACATTAATACTGTGAATTGTTTGAAGTCTTTACTCTTATCCCCTCTTCACCTCACTTTCTCATCCTGACTTCCTCATTATCTTTCTAATGAATGACCTGTCTCTCCTTCCATGTACCTTTTTAATCCTCTTTAATATCTTCACTACTGCATTCTCTCTGCCTTTCCCTACTCGTCTTTCTTTCCTTTTTCCTTTTTCTTTTTTTTTATCCTTTTTACTCTTCACTACTCATTCTCTCTGCGTCCGCCTTCTTCTTTCTTTCCTTTTTCTTATTTTCTTCCTCTTTCTCCCTCCCTCCCTCCCTCCCTCCCTCCTCCTCTCCTCTGTGCTCCATATCTCCAGGGCACCTGTCTGCCCAGCGCGTGGCCCTGCAGGTGCAGCGCTTCGGGAAGAAATTCAGCCAGTCGGTCGCTCCGTTCATCGAGGAGCTGGTGGTGCGCAGGGAGCTGACCGACAACTATTGCTTTTACAACGACAACTACGACAACATAAAGGGTGAGTGAGGGCGTGATTTTGTAATTACGAGTGCAATCGCACCCTCCATTTCAGCCTGCCACTTCACAAGTGGTTGGTGAGCCAATCGTGCTACGTATCATTGGTGAACCCATCACATAGAGATACAGTAGCCTTTTCTCACTATGAACCAGGAAGTGCCTTGAAAGAGTGTAAATGTTTTTGTCATAAATTATGTAATCAAATAAATTGTTTACACCAAGGGTAGGACCAGAGTTGTGTTAAAATTGTCCAACTGTCTACTAAATGTCTGTCCAATAGGCTTTTCCACCTGTTTTCACTACCCAATGATATTTTTACAGAAACATCATGTTGTGGTCGTTCATTGTTTATAAATCTGAGACAGTCCGAACATATATAGCATATTGTCAAACCATATTAACTTGTCAACAAAATTAAATTATGACAAATAACAATTTATTTAATACATGCTGCTTCATGTTTTTGGCTGGGTTCAGGGGCCTACGAGTGGGCACAGAAGACGTTGAAAGACCACACAAAGGACAAAAGAGAGTACGTCTACACCCAAGGAGACCTGGAGAAGGCAAAGACTCATGACAAGCTCTGGAACGGAGCCCAGGTAGAACCAGAACACATTTAGCTCTTAGCCCTTCATTAGCACCCCGGTGCTTTATGATATACTGCTCAATCATATTATGTACTGTTCAATCATAATTACTGCAAATGTATTGCTCTAATCACCATTAACATACGTTAAAACGCTGAATGTTTTGTGGACATTATTATTATTATTGTTATTATTGTTATTGTTATTATTGTTATTGTTGTTATTATTATTATTATTATTATTATTATTATTATTATGTGAGTGTGTGTGGTGGATAGCTGATTTACAGCCTCACCTGGCCCGAGGCACCCAGGATAAACTAGCTATCACCACACACACTCAGCCACTGTCATGACAGCATTTTGCTCGGGTATTACCACAAACGCTGCTTGCAGCTTTAACTCGTTTTTCTCTGATTACTTTTTCTGAAGGTCGGAAAGACTCAGAACCGATGTCTGTCTGATGGTTTAGGGGGATGCTGGACACGCCAGTCTTGTTCCTGAGTCATTGCGACCTTCTGTTCAGAAACCTTAACTCTAATTTGACACCCTTTAAGGGTGACTGGTGTTCAGCATATCTCCTGAACCCTTTAACCTACAGTCATGAAACTATGTAGACGTATATGTATCCTCATGATGAACATATTTGCCTCAAGAAACCATGACTTCTGTCAGAAAGATTTTCCACCATTTTAAATTTTGTGAAAAAGAAATTTAATTTCAGTTACTGTCATGAAACTTTGTATGCTTATCACCGGATCGAAGCTGAGGTTATTCTATCGTTATGAACCCTATACAAACAAAGAGGGTCATGGTCTGCATTAGGCTTGGCCCCTGATAAACGCTGCTTGCAGCTTTAATTATTATTATTATTATTATTATTATTATTATTATTATTGTTTTAATAGTATCAGATGGTGACTGAGGGGAAGATGCACGGGTTTCTGCGAATGTACTGGGCCAAGAAGATTCTGGAGTGGACGTCTTCTCCGGAGCAAGCCCTCTCCATCGCCCTCTACCTCAACGATCGCTACTCCCTCGACGGCCAAGACCCCAACGGATTTGTCGGTATGTTGGATCCGCATTGGCCTTGATTGATTTGCATAATTTAATGAATTTCACTAATTTTCCGGTTCGATTCTGACGAAGCATTTCCCCCCCGGTGGTGGTTTGTGTCCTGCAGGGTGCATGTGGTCCATATGCGGCATCCACGACCAGGGCTGGGCAGAGAGGCCCGTGTTCGGGAAGATCCGCTACATGAACTACAAAGGCTGCCTCCGCAAGTTTGACGTGGCTAAGTTTGAGACCAAGTACTGTCCAAAAAAGCTTTGAGCAAAACACTGATGCCCGAATGCTTCTAACTACTGATTTGGATATTGTCTTGTGCAGCTAGCTATTGTTATGTTTTATAAATGCTATGAGTCAGGGATTTTCATACTGATTTTTTTTACTTGGTGGTTTTATAGTTTTATACGTTGATGATGTGCCGTTGTTTCTGAGATACCCTTAGAAATACTACTTTACTTTTAAGTGGAGGACTTTTCTTATACCTCAATGTTAATTAAGCTGAAAACAATATCTAGTTATCTCCACATAGAGACCATCTACCTCTACCGCAATTAATGAATGTAAACAATATGATGCCTTACATCCCAGCCTATTAATTCCAGACTTCGAGTGCAGTTAGTTAACCAAGAGTTGAGACTGTTTTTGTTGTAGGGTCATTATCTCAAACCCTGTAGCCCTACATTAAATATGTGGTCATTATTGTCGAATACATTTCATAGGCCAGGAAAATATAGAGGGCCGGAAGCATTTCTTAAGTTCACTTTTTTTTGTTGTTGTTAATTAGCCTCAGAGCTAATTAATGTTTCTCGCTTTAAAGGCCAAGAGGGCTGTGCATGTGATCATGAAACTAATTATAACTGTGATACGATATGTTCCTTAGAAATGTTACATTATGTTCATTAAACCAATGACCGTTTCCCTTGTGCATTGCTCTCATTTCACGGCAGCCCACCATGTTAATAATTAATATTATCTTATCTGTGAAAATTATATATTTCTCCACTGAACTATGTATTTACTGAGGATTGGTCGCTGAGTGTTGAAGCTGCATATAGGTGCCCGTATTTTATCAGGTGTTGAATGTGTTTTAGCAGTCTAAAACAGCCTAAGCTAAAGTGTTGCGGATGGCAATCATAAACTAAAGTACACTTTCTTCTCTGTAGATCAGATCCAGAACATGGTAATAGTCAAACATTTGCAGTGCAAGACCATTTAAAACATCTAATATATATACTATGCAGTGAAAAATCAAAACAATAGAAAACGATGCCAAAGTGCATTGAACGCTACATGAAATTAATTGCATGGACCATAGGGAGCAATGAGCAGACAACTTTTTTGTTGTTGTATGTCAACAATGTTAACTTTCAATGAGCCACGCTGCAGTTCAACCAACTTCAATGACTCTAATCCTAGCGTCTTACGTCACACCTCAGTATAGCTACCCCTAAGGTACATCACAAACGGGAACAGAATAATCACAAGTATAATGGGTTGTTTGAAGCGCTGCTAATTGTCGACATGGTTTCTTTGCTCTTTAACAAGCAAAGCAATCAAATGGCTGTGGACTCATGGGCTTTCCGCCGTGTTTCAACGCCTCGAGTTTGTCTGGCATTAGTCGCATTAGCAGGGCTGCGTGCCATGCAGGCAATCGCCCGACACAGCAGGTCGATGCGATCGAACGGAGAGACAGGTGTGAAACATGACAATTACGTACTGCCAGGTGTCCGTACTCCCTGGTCTGTCTAGGGCGGCGAGGGTTGCGTTAGCACAGGGGCATGCGGTTTATAGACAACAGGAATGTATTATTGAATACAATATAATGGAACAACATGGCAGAATTGCATCAATCACTGTCTTGGACCAAAATGAAATGACAAACCAAGGGGAAAAACGATTGATTTATTTACCATCTTAAAAAAAAAAACACCATCCAAAGCAAAACATGGTTTGGATGTGACAAGGTAGGAGGTAACCCTAAAAAATAATGCGAAAATTGCGGGAGAGAGGGATAGTTATATAAGCTCTGGGACCAGGTTCACCCAGTTAACACTGATGACCTCTGCCCTGCCCACCCACCTGAGCAAGACCGTACATAGAGCAGAAAGTCAAAGTGTTTTATTTGTCAAATGTACATTCTGCCACAGGGTCATTCTGGACAGTGAAATTATGACGAGGCAAACGACATCAATGTAGTATGCATTACAAATTAAACAAATGACTAAACGAAAAATATATACATAATAAAACACTAGCAGCGGTTCCATACTTAACAACTAAACACTATTAGCGGTTCCAGAGAATGTAAAAATGGTGAATATGGATAATAGAGATAGCACATCAGATATTATAAATATAAAGTGCAGATGAATGTGTACATTGAAGTGAGCAAAGCATGTACTGCAATTGTCATGTATCAGTGTTGTCAATAAGATTTATGCTGCTGGTTAAGAAGCCTGATGGCCCGGAGGAAGAAACTGTGAGTCTGGTAATCCGTGCCTGTATGTGAACAGTCAGTAGCCTGGGTGGCTATAGTCTTGTGATTTTCCGGGCTTTCCTAAGGCAACGTGTGTGGTAAATAATACCTTGCACGGAGGGGAGCTGGCAGCCGGTGATGCTCTCCGCTGTCTTCACCACCCTCTGGAGGGCCTTGCGATCAGCAGCGGAGCAGCTGCCTCTGCAGCCAGAGAGGATGCTCTCAATGGTGCACCTAAAGTTGGTGAGAGTTTTGACAGACATGCCAAACTTCTTGAGTCTCCTCAGGCAGTTTTTACCGCCAAGTCTGCTTGCCTGGACCAGGTGAGGTCATCTTTGATGAACACATCAAGTAACTTGAAGCAGGGAACTCTCTCTACTTCAGCGTTATCGATGTGTATGGGGGCGTGACCCCCGTTGCTTCCTTAAGTCCACAATCATCTCCTTACAGACGTTGAGAGAGGTTGTTGTCCTGGGACCACGATGCCCGAAGTCCCTGACCTCGTCTCTGTTGGCGGTCTCATCATCGTTGGCGATGAGACCCAGGATGGTGGTGTCATCTTGACATTGACCCTCGGGACGACATCATCGATGCACTTGGAAATGTAGGCTGAGACAGAGCCTGTGTATTCATCAATGTCTCCATCAGCTGCAACACAGAACATCTGCAGGTCTGCGGTTTCAACTGCCTGAAAAAAACGTTTTTTCCTGTTTTAGATGTTGTCTTAGCTTATAGTTGTCCCTTAGTTGAGAATAACAATAGTCAAGAGTCTGGAGTCTGATCACCACGGATAGGAAAGTTAATGTGCTGGTGATATTTAGGCAGAACTTTCCTCATATTAGCCCTGTTGAAGTCACCAACAACAACAGAAGCTGCCTCAGGATGAGCGTTCTCCAGTCCATTAATCACTTCATAAAAGTCCTCTATCTGCCTGCAGGGGTATGTAGACTGCTGTGATTCCGACGAGGAAGGTAGAAGGAACGTACCTTGATAGGTAACAGCACCAGGTCTGGTGAGCAATGTGTTGTTAGTACATCCTACATTGGATACTACATCCGAACCCCGGCGAGAGTTGACCATCATGCAGACCCCTCTGCCTCTCCGTTTCCCTGACTCCGTAAATCTGTCCTGCCGGTCGATGGAGAAGCCAGCCGGAGTAACGGCCGAGTCCGGCACGGCAGGGACCGGCCAGGTCTCGGAAGAGAAGAGGACGGATTAGATTCATTTCATTTATTTTATTTATAAGGACAGTGCACATTAATTTACATCATAAAATCATGTAAAATGTACCAGTGTTAGCCGGCCGGCTAATTTCCAACTGTAGTCCTTTGGCAGGATGTAAAATAGCCATTACTTTGACTTGGTCAAAGATGCCAAGTCAGATTGGGATGAGAACCACGTGCACGTGGTTTGTTTTACTCTCTCGTTTAGTACCTTGATTACATTTGGGATGGATGGCCTTTTGCACACGCCTTACATTTCCCCCGAGAGGCGTTTTCAACGCGACGTCCTGGGGGGAACATTTTAAACGTCTGCGTGCGGCTGGTGGGAGAGAGTTTGTGGTGGGGGGGTTTGTAGGGTAGTTAGCATTCATGCCCTAGCCTTTCCTGTCTACTGCTGAGTCATAGCACTGCTGTCGCCTGCCCACCACCACCACCACCTCACTGTTACTTTGAACAATTCTGTTCGGCTTGCCTTCCCACCTTTAGTGGCAAGGTTTCTGTTTAAAAAAACAGCGTGGCTACGAACAAGGACACTCTTGACAAGCCTGTGAACATGGCTCACACACGTAGCAGAGAAGGTCAGGGCATATCGTAGCCTTCACCGAGGCCTGGCGGTGATGGCCATGTCAGCGCCAGAGGGTGGAGATGGATGGATCCTCTGGGGGTCAGGGGAGCGAGAGAGAGAGAGAACGAGAGAACGAGAGAACGAGAACCAGTCAGCTATTAGGCGGTCTAAAATTATATTTCTCACAATTGTATAACGGTAATGGCATTTCTGTTTCTGTCGGGATTACTTTTCAGCAACGAAAAAAGCCATTGGCAAAAATGACATGCGGAGACCTACTGCATCTTTCTGGCCAACCCTCTGGAGTGCCTCGGTGTTATTCACCGGTACGTGCTGACAACGCAACTCAATGTGTGGCATTGACTTTTCATTTGCATAAGGTCTCAATCACCTTTATGTTTTTTTTCCCACACTTTTGCTCTCATTCTCTCCTCTGAGGCCCACAACTCATGATCAGTGTCCATCTGTTTATGATGGCTCTATTCATGAGCACATCCATATATTAAACTGTTTATAATTCTTGGACAAAGAATGATCACTGCAGCATTGGCAAAGAGGTCTTGAGTTTTTCCAGAGCTGTTGTTTTAGAGGTAAACTCATTTAAAGGACATTAAAAAGCCGATGGTTAGCACTGCCCCCTGTGTTGTTATTCAAAGGCAGTGCCATGGAAAGCTTTTGTCTTATTAAATAATCATACCCTAAATTCTTAAGGGCACAATATAATAAAAGACAAACATGAAACATTCATAGGCATCGACAGTTTTAATGTTGTCATTTCACAATAGCCTATGTATCAAATCCTGCTGTTAAATATACAGCTGGCATTTTAATGCTTTAATGCTTTCATTTATTTGTATTCTTTTACTTCATTCTGGGTAAGCCATAGGCTTACATAAGGCATATGGCGTATTGCCATTTCATGAGCAAAGCCAGGCTACTTGGCTTTTGTGTTACATAGCTAACTTTAGAAGTACTTATATGCTTTTATTGGTGTACTACTCCACAACAAACATTCATATGATTTGATTAAACTTCTAGACATCATTTGATAGATATATCAAGTATTTAGTACAGGGGAGTGTAGTTGGTGAGTTTTGGAAATTGTAGGGAGACCCACAGAGACCCACCAGAGTCTCTGCGGAGCTGAGGTGGAAGGAGATGCCCGAGGCTACATGGATCGGCTTGAACACCCTGAGGTGCTGCGGCGTCCGGGGGGTCGATGTAGCTCCACAGCAGCCGGCCCGCTACAGAGGGGTGGGCTTACAGATGAGGAACGGGAGGTGGTATAGTTATATATGAGGGTTACAGCTTAAGGGCTGTGGTTACAACTGAGTGGGTGGGGCTACATTCAGGTCAAGTTGTTGTTGGATTTTTTTAGGGTCATACAAACAAAGATAAAGAGAAAAGAGGGCATTCGCCGGCTGGTTGGCTTTCAGCCATGGTTGGCTCAAAGTTAACATAGGGTTTATGTAATTGGAAGACGTCACCCCACAGTCCCAACCCGATTGGTCCCCTCCAATGTGTGACTCACTATTTCACCCTTGATGTGTACATTTGTATTTATTACACTTGTCCATCTATGGTTGACCCACTGCACACGGCCGAGTTGGGGAAAGTCCCGCCCAAATCTGGGCGGCAGCTCCATGAGGCCGTGGAGGCTGGTGGCGCACAGCATGGACAGAGCCCAGAGCACCGCCATCACCCACTTCACACGTGAGTGGGTGCACCACGGCGGGCGTAGCGCTCCACGCACAGCGCCATAACGTTGAGCACGGAGGCGAGGCACGCGGTCTCGAACAGGAAGGTCTTGAAGTGGCAGCCAGCAGGAAGCAGGAAGGGGTAGTTCTGTCACATGATCAGCTCCAGCAGCGGCAGCACCAGCAGGTCGGACAGCGCCAGGCTCAGCGGGTAGCGGGGTGTGGCGAGGTGAACCACGCAGACGGGCAGGATGAGCGGCGAGCGGACGGGGCCCAGGCAGCGTCCTCGCCGAGACGCAGGTCGGCCAGGTCCTGGGCCCTGGCATTGACCAGGACCCCTGGGACGTCCTGTAGCCCGCACAGCATGGCCGTCCCTGTGCAGCTGAGGTTAGGCTAAGGGCCCCCTGTGGTGGTGGTGGAGTGGCTGGAGGTGTTGGGAAGAGATTACAAGGAGAAGCATTTCAGAATATATATATATATATATATATATATATATATATATATATATATAATTTTTATTTTATTTTATTTTTTTATTTTTTTTGTGGTGAGGTAAACAAAACATAATTCATCATTTTTGGCAGAAAAGTGCTCAATTTCGTTTTGCCTGTTTATAAAAGTTAAACAAGATAGGAAGTAGAGGAATGTCCAAACAGTGACACACACACACACACACACAACTTTAATCAATGTCTCCAGGCAGCCTTTTATCAGTGCTGGCCTGTGATGAAATTACTTTATAAATTGACAGTTCGCTCCCAGTGAGAGGGACGCTCCATACAGATTAATAGCAGTCCATTATGATTATTGAACCAGCTATATGTATAATCTCAGAGGGAATACGTTGACTCCAATCAGAGGACTAATGAGTTATTACTTCTGGTGCATGGTTACATTAGAACAATATGTTCTGACGGATATCAATATGCAGTTTATTCAATAGTTTATTAATGATCCATGTTCACAGTAAACTCAACAAAAAAAGACTGTAGTGTCTCTCTATATATAAAGAAGCATGCACACATAAATAATAAAATAATGAAATAGAATAAAATGTGTCTCACCTGTGGCTGCTTGGGCAATTATCTTGAGAAACGTCATTTGAAATGTTTTCCTGTATGCAGGGGCGATTCTAGGGTCAGAGCTTTAGGGGTGCTGAGCACCCAATGAGCCCCACTGCCACCACCCACACTTTTTTCACACAAAAACAAAAAATATGTCTATTGAAAAATAGCTATCATTCACACACACACACACACACACACACACACACACACACACACACACACACACACACACACACACACACACACAGAGTAACGCTAGGAGTTAGTATATATGCCCCCATGAATGTGATGTGATTGTTGCAAAGCCTGGTTCAGGTTAAATCCTCTGTAAAACATGAATGAATACAGCAAAAGAAAAACATTTAACTTTATTTTATTGTCTGGTTTGATAGTCAGACAACTGAAAAATAACAGATATAAATCTATGAATAAATAACAATTAATTTAAAAAGCCACAGTGAGTGTTTTCACACATACTGGTGGTATACAGTGATGTGTCGTTTCGTTTGTTTTCACTCTGGTCCAAACGCCGCACCACTGGCAGGGCTTCATGTTATATTTCATGAGAATGTATTGATTGAGAAAGGTTTTTGATATTGTTAACGTTATTAACATTATTAACGTTGTTACCGTTGTTAACGTTATTAACGTTATTAACGTTATTTACGTTGTTACGTTATTTATGTAATTTACGTAAATTACGTAAATTGTGTAAATAACGTAAATAACTTACGTAATTTGCGTAACTTACGTAAGTTACGTAAATAACGTAACTTACGTAAATTATGTAAATAACTTACGCAAATTACGTAAGTTATTTAACTTACGTAAATTGCGTAAGTTACGTTATTTACGTAATTTGCGTAAGTTACGTAAATAACGTAACTTACGCAAATTACGTAAGTTATTTACGTAATTTACGTAAGTTACGTAATTTACGTAACTTACGCAAATTACGTAAATAACTTACGTAATTTGCGTAACTTACGTAAATTACATAAATTGCGTAAGTTACGTTATTTACGTAAATTACGTAAATAACTTACGTAATTTGCGTAAGTTACGTTATTTACGTAACTTACGCAAATTACGTAAGTTAGACCTATACACTTAGCCTACCACACACCCCACCGAGACGCAGAGGGAGACAGAGGGAGATAAAGAGAGAGAGACCTGAGCTTGACTGAAGGAGGACACAGTCCTGAGGTCCACCTCCATGCGGTGAGTGATGAATCAGAATGAGATGAATGCTTCAACAACGTTCCTCTTGGCTCAGCACCACTTCTCACCTTGTGGTCATGAGCATGGACGTTGTTAGACCTGGGCATTCGGGGCTATAGCCCCGGATCTCTGTGCCGTGAAATAAAAAATAACCCCCCTCCCCCCCACGTCGGTCGTCGGTCCGGGGTGTGTTACGATCACGCACCCCCCCACCCCGCGTCGGTCGTCGGTCCGGGGTGTGTTACGATCACGCACCCCCCCCACCCCGCGTCGGTCGTTGGTCCAGGGTGTGTTACGATCGCGCCCCCCCCCCCCCCCTCCCCCGTCAGAGAAAATTGCTAGGGCCGAATTTGGTTCCCAGTCCAACCCTGGTCTGGGCTACAGCCCCGGATTATTTCAATTGCTAGCAACGTCCATGGTCATGATGTTAGTCTCAGAAGTGGAGGTGTGCCGCTTGGCTGTGAGAGCCGCTCTCACTGTGGAGAGTAAAACCAAGCCTCATGCTCCATGCCCCCTCCAACTCTCTCTCCTCTCTCTATCTCTCACCCTCTCCATTTTTGCTTGCTTTTCAATTATTTTCTTCTGTCTTTCTCCCACCTCTCGGTATGTCTTAGTGTCTCTTTATCTCACTTGTACATTACAGTATAATCTTTATGATCTGTCTTATAATTATCTTTACAGTGCACACGTTGGCCTTCCTTCACCTCTTTTGGGGAACATTTTAATGTAAAAACAAAACAACGCTTTAATCTAAAGGCTGATTCATTATCTTTGTGTACAGAGTGTGCTGCATGACAAACGATGCCAATAACTACGCACTGTACTCTACTGTATGTTGTTTTGACCATTTAAATGCAGCTTTTCCTATATTAACTTCCAATGTTTCCATCAATGTCGGTTCAGTCTTAATCGTAATCCTCTCTCTCTCTTTCTCTCCGTCTCTATTTCTCCATCTCTCTCTCTCTCTGCCCCTCTCCTATATTGTCTTTGTTATATTATTTATCTCAATCTTTGTTCAATTGTACTATATATTCTCTCTCTCTTTTAGAGCTATAGCTCTAATATATATATATATATATATATATATATATATATATATATATATATATATATATATACACTCACCGGCCACTTTATTAGGTACACCTTGCTAGTACCGGGTTGGACCCCCTTTTGCCTTCAGAACTGCCTTAATCCTTCGTGGCACAGATTCAACAAGGTACTGGAAACATTCCTCAGAGAGTTTGGTCCATATTGACATGATAGCATCACGCAGTTGCTGCAGATTTGTCGGCTGCACATCCATGATGCGAATCTCCCGTTCCACCACATCCCAAAGGTGCTCTATTGGATTGAGATCTGGTGACTGTGGAGGCCATTTGAGTACAGTGAACTCATTGTCATGTTCAAGAAACCAGTCTGAGATGATTCACGCTTTATGACATGGCGCGTTATCCTGCTGGAAGTAGCCATCAGAAGATGGGTACACTGTGGTCATAAAGGGATGGACATGGTCAGCAACAATACTCAGGTAGTCTGTGGCTTTGACACGATGCTCAATTGGTACTAATAAGCCCAAAGTGTGCCAGGAAAATATCCCCCACACCATTACACCACCACCACCAGCCTGAACCGTTGATACAAGGCAGGATGGATCCATGCTTTCATGTTGTTGACGCCAAATTCTGACCCTACCATCCGAATGTCACAGCAGAAATCGAGACTCATCAGACCAGGCAACGTTTTTCCAATCTTCGATTGTCCAATTTTGGTGAGCCTGTGCGAATTGTAGCCTCAGTTTCCTGTTCTTAGCTGACAGGAGTGGCACCCGGTGTGGTCTTCTGCTGCTGTAGCCCATCCGCCTCAAGGTTCGACGTGTTGTGCGTTCAGAGATGCTCTTCTGCATACCTCTGTTGTAACGAGTGGTTATTTGAGTTACAGTTGCCTTTCTATCAGCTCGAACCAGTCTGGCCAGCCATTCTCCTCTGACCTCTAGCATCAACAAGGCGTTTGCGCCACAGAACTGCCGCTCACTGGATATTTTCTCTTTTTCGGACCATTCTCTGTAAACCCTAGAGATGGTTGTGCGTGAAAATCCCAGTAGATCAGCAGTCTCTGAAATACTCAGACCAGCCCGTCTGGCACCAACAACCATGCCACGTTCAAAGTCACTTAAATCACCTTTCTTCCCCATTCTGATGCTCGGTTTGAACTGCAGCAGATCGTCCTGACCATGTCTACATGCCTAAATGCATTGAGTTGCTGCCATGTGATTGGCTGATTAGAAATTTGCGTTAACGAGCAGTTGGACAGGTGTACCTAATAAAGTGGCCGGTGAGTGTATATTAGAGCTATAGATCTAGAAAACACTGTTAATATCTGTGCTATATTACATACACTCAATACATCTGTGTGATATTTCTCTATATCGCTATATATAATAAACTAGACTAAAATATATAATATATATCTACAAACTCTGCTATAGCTCTATAATTCTCATGAATATCTAATTGAGAGAGATTCCTTGCATGTGTGAAGGCATGCTTGATCAACACATCTTCTGATTATCTGACTATATTCTCTCTCTCTCTCTCTCTCTCTCTCTCTCTCTCTCTCTCTCCAGTCTCCTGCACTCTCTCTCTCATCTCCAGTCTATCTGTCTATCAATCTCTTTCTCGTTCTCAACCTCTCCATGTCTTTCTGGATGATTTCCTGTTATATTATCTTGGCTATATTCTCACTCCCTGGTTTTCTCTCTCTCTCTCTCTCTCTCTCTCTCTCTCTCTCTCAGCATTGTTATTCTGCTCTGGTTCTTGTTCTTCTCCTCTGACGTATGAGGTTGTGTTTCAGCACTACGGTCTTGGTCATTAAATGTTCCCAGTTATCCACAGTGACACCTTTCCATTTATGTATTTTATTGTAATTTTATTGTAAAATACTGCTGCCATTCTAATGAATACTGATCAAAACTCACCTTTTCTCCCATTTCTTCATCAGATCAAAAAATGAATTATTTAGTGTGAATGTTCACAATACGTCAGACCATCCACCTCACCAGGAGACCTCTGGAAATGGCTTCTGTTTCATTTTGTTTCTTTGTGAGAGATTGTTTCGAAATGATGGTGTGCTATATGGTGAGGACCACTGTACATGTTTTAATTAGGCTAGGTGTGTTATTAGTCTAAATATGATCATCAACAAATACACTATCCAGATCTCTAAGACAAACATTAACCCTCACAATAAACCTATAACATAATATACAAAATATAGAAAATATACAAGCTTTAGTCCCTTATTTTAACTGGCCAGCATAGCCTGAACTCAACCATTAGTATCTAGTAGCCTACTATTGGCATAGTAGGGCTATAATGATAATGACTTATACTGTCCTTATTCATGTTATTCATGTCATTGACTCTTGTACATCATCACGTGACTCATGATCTTCAGAGGCCACAGTCTCTCCTCACCTTTTTATTGTGCTAACGCGGTCCCACGCAGTGCGTTTGGCATTTTATGACCTTTATAGTCGCCGTGCGTGAACTGCCGAGCCAGCGCAAACCAAAGATGGTGACATCACGGTCCTCGTACGCAGACCGTACGCCGATAGAGGGCCTTAGTCCCTCCCCTTTCGCTGTCCCCCGTGGGACCTTATTTCGGACAAAAATATGTACGGTAGTCAACGATGAGAGACAAACCTTTTTCTGGTACTGTTTGAATTGTCCCGTGAATGTCACATATTATGTTTTTCAATTTAAAAGGTCATTTTAGTCAAGAACGTTGCGGTTTGTGGTAAAACAGTAAAGTAACATTTTTTGTATAAAACTGCTCAGTGCACTTCTACTACTGTCGTCTCGCACAATATACGTCACTAACATCAAGATGTATCTTAACTGATGTGTTTTATCCAGGGACTCCTGGTCCGGTTGCTCATGTGACGACATCCTGGTGCGACGCACAGGAATCGCCTTAACGTTAGACTTCGCTAGCAGCTAACTTAAGTAAATATCTCTGCAACACAATACATCGACGTCTTTGCCATGACGGCAACACTGTTATTTCTTCACATTCTGTTGATAATTGTTGTTCATTGTTGTATGTTTTAAACTAATACTCTTACACGCTGCACCTTTAATTGCAAACATTAAAAGCAACATAATGTTATCCCCGGGTCGCGGTGACTCATCTGTTGATCCCTTTCAGTGT